>JBBKCR010000661.1:0-13275 GCA_037577295.1 Ladigesia roloffi | reverse complement strand
ACGGCTCATGGTCCTCTTACACACTTGAGCTACCCTCATTGTCCTGCCACTGGCACAAAACTCCATCTCTGTAGAGAGAGAGAGAGAGAGAGAGAGAGAGAGAGAGAGAGAGAGAGAGAATCTCACACAGAGATGATCTACAATAATAGGATTATGGATTCAAAATACATACAAGTTACTGAGATGAGAACATCAGCACACACACACACACACACACACACACACACACGCACACGCACACGCACACGCACACGCACACACACACCCACACACACACACACACACACACACACACACACACACACACACAATAATGCATGCAGCGTTAGGCTATTACTTCAACTTATGTCTTGTTATTCCCCTAAACGCTGGTGTGGTGTGAGTTTATTTACAATAAGATAAAAAAACATATTTTAGAAAACGATTGCATTATAGCTCAGTTTGATTGGTAACATTTTTACCATGTAGATAGATTTAAATTAGTTAATAAATATTTTTGGAAAGCACTTGTAATGCTGCCCCCCTGAGACTTGTGTGAAAATTTTCCCACAAACTGGAATTTTAGACTAATAATTATCATGATTCTACTCTTCTGCACCGACTTCTGGACTTGATTCAGTTTTCTTCACTCCTGAAGGGATCTTCAAATCTAAGCACAAAATTAGGAGACATTGAAAATGTCAAGTAATTAATATAACACCACTGCATCATTTGATGGTGAAAAGTTTGTAGCAGGTCATCTAAAATGGCTTCAGGGTGAATAATCTGGACACCAAAAATGGTAGACCTATAGAGACTACTTTGTGGTCTGATGTACCTGGATCATATACAGAATCACAGGGCAGAATCAAGTGTGTTTCAGGGTGGTGGTAAACAATCAGGAGAGAATAGTCAGCAGGGGGGCAACTGTGAACCTATCCAAAAAACTGGAGATGAAATGCCATACACAACCTGCTATACTCAGAACAGGTCATGGTAAAGCATGGGAATGGTCTCCCGAGTGATGAGGAAGGGGAGGTCCTTAGGAGTGTCTTGGAGTTTAGTGTGTGATAGGGCGGAGGGACAGTGGCTGACAATCAATGCTCGTGATGGAAAAAGGTTGAGATAACACACAAATTGGCAGTATAAACTGGTTGGATGAAATTGCCAGCTGCTCCTGAATCAAGGCAGAGGTCATGACCAGTTGGTCGCCCAGTTGGAGACGTAACTGGAGGGTACCAACTGTGTATTTGATCATGGAGTGATCACCCTCCTGCAGGTGGTACAAACACAAGTCTACCTCCACCTCTCTCTCAGCGTGTTGAAAGGTGGCCCTGAGCTGACGTGTAAATTCCGGATAGGAAACGACACAGTTGTACCTCAGGACCACTGTAGGCCACTCTGCTGCCAGCCCAGTGAGAAGGGAAATGAGAAGTGTTATCCTGCTCCGGTCTGTGGGGTTATAGGTAGGCTGAAACTCAAAAATAAGGGAAAAGTTTTTAAAAAAGACATCACAATTCCATCCCATGTCACTTCTCAGGCAAAGACATTATGGTCAACAGATTAGAAGTTGACCCTTCACAATGTTTGGACTGCCTCTCCGGACAGAGTCTCAGCCAGGTCTTGATGAACCTTCAGCAGGGCAGTGATTTGAGTCCACAAACAAACTACTTCCTGCTGAAGATTAACTATCTAGACCACCTACCGGTTCACTGTGTCCACAAGACCTCATAGAGAGACTTTCTATCATGGAGAATACACGAATGAACTGATAGTTTAATCTGAAAACACTCCAACCAAGTAACCAATGTTCTCACACACACACACACACTCAGAACGAGAGGTCTTGTCATGAGACGGCATGAGACCCATTGTCTGAGTGAAGAGAGATACCAACTTACTGTTACTGGGAGTGACAGTAATGGTCACACCTTTAAAAAACACAACTTAATATGCTGAGGGAAAACACACTTCAGCAAGAACAATGATAGAACCAAGTACATCTGCCATTTAAGATCATGTACAAGCACAGGTGTCAGAGGAATTTTAATGTGGGGGTGCACTGCACTCTGCAACTTTTCACTCAAATCGACAGCAGTCTATTGATGCATGCTACCAAACCGAAAGATGCTCCCTTTCAGTATATAGAGTTCAAACACTTAATAAGTTTATAAAATGGATAATGATGAAATAGTCAAATAATATGCACAATCAGAGAAAAGATTTTATTTAAGTGTGAAGAGCGTAGATAGATAAATAGATCTTTAGAGGTGCTTAGATCCAGTTTATACTTTCAGGTTCTTACGCTGAGAAATGTTACCGTGCAGCAGGACACAGGCTACTTCAGATCATGCTATGCTTACAGCTTCTGGTGTTTCTGGACAGTGCTGATGTTTCCAAGCTTCAGATAGTATTCTGCAAACTGCTCATGTGGCATGATGGATAGCATGAAGCATGAAAACACGGACCAGAATGGGACCAGAATGGACCAGTTTAAAGTAATTTGGCGCGATAAATTAGCATAATATTTTAACACGTTGTGGGAACGATAGGGAAGTCGCTTTGGATAAAAAGCGTCTGCTAAATGCCGTAAAGGGTTTCCTGTGATCATGTTAATTCGACACCCCTAGATTTTAGCCTTCTTTTCCTTTGAAATGAAAATTCTTTGTCTTGGCTTATAAACTTCAGGTGAATTTTGCTAAACCTAACCCCTAATTGTAGATAAGCAAATATATCAAAAGACTGGAGAAAGAAATTTAGTTTCATTTTTCCTTAACACATTACAGGAGACCTGGATTAAACAGTGTGGAAAACTGTGCTACCACTTAAACCCCTCAAAAATTCAAGTTCAATCATGTGTTAGCACAGCTGGCTAGGTAATGTCTTCAGTTACTGTTTTTAAAATCACTAAATTTCAGAGAGTGGAAAACGGTGTGTTTTGCAGTAAAAATAACCTAATATTAGTAATATGAGTGCTAAATTCAATTTTATAAGTTAGCTCAAAATTGTTCTATGAGATTGGTATGAACAAGAGATATGTGGCACAGCTGTGGCTATACACTGCCAGTTCTTGAGCAATACACTGGTATACACTGCCAGTTCTTGAGCAATTTTGAAGGTAAATATAATAATTCCCATTTTAAAAGCTCTTGTGGACACAGTAAGTTTTCCTCTGTTAGTTTCAGTCCTGAGGGGAGCTGTGTTGATGTGCCTGCAGCAAGCTTTACTGCTGGTTTTACTCCGGACACCAGCATCAAATCCTGTAGGGAAGGTAAAGGAAAACTATGAACCTCACCACTGGATTTGATGCTGGTGTATATGGGGTGCTGTTTTAAACGTTAAATTTAACATTTAGATTTATAATTTAGATTTAACATTTAACATTTAGATTTAACATTTAGACATATATTCAGCATTTTAAGCGTGCTCATCTAAGTATGCTAAATTGTGCTAAATGATAAAAAAAAAATTACACCTTTATATTTGTTAAGCTGTTTCTACGAATAGCACCCCATAAGTGTCCACGGTAAAATATGATCAACATTAGAAAACTATTGAGCACATCAACAGAGCTGTCAGCGGTACTGAAAAACAGGCAACACGCTCATTTTTAGCCTATCAGCAGAATGGCTAGATTTAAATAAGACTGATCAAAGGTGAATGTGCAAATTTGAACAAATCATTCTGAATCTGGTGGCTGGTGTAGCGTGGTGGGTATCATCAATGCCTTCCAAGCAGTTCCAATACGGGCAACACATCCCACTATAACAAACACAATACCTACATACATCATCATCTGTGATATGCAAAAATTGTTTTCCGTTGGGCAACATATAAAGATTTTTACAACATAATTAAAAATCCAAAGATGTTAGGTATAGGTATTTCACAACAACTTGATGATCATATAATGAAATGTGCTTAACATGCCATGACATGAACTGGCTTTAACATATTTTGGGTTCACTAGGTGGATTCACAAGATGCTCTATTTCAGAAACTGATCTGCTGTAATTGTACCACTCCCATCATCTGGCCAGAAAAAGCCAACTGCTCAGGAGGAGAGCATGTGCATGATGCCAGATTGAGTCATGGGCCTGGCTTGGCTCGAAACATTGGCGCATTTAGCGATTCACTCAAGAGTCAGGTCTATGGTGGTTGCGCCTCCCACAAACAGCAAGTCATCAGTAAGATGCTCTGTAGTGGTTACATCACCAGTGACTCGCCCATGAACAGCACGATATCACTGGTTCTGTTCAAAGCTCTTCAGCTGTGCCATCTGCTTTGCTCTACTGCTAACCTGTTACATAAATGCCTACTGATTGCACTGTAGGTTTGCTGTATCCCTACCACCTCCCAAATACAAATGATTTGAAAAAAAAAACAGTTTCATAACTTCCTGTTATTTACCGTGCTGCTATGCCCGGCTATTTCCAGACATTCATTTGCTGAAGAGAAGTTTTATTATGAAGGTGCTTTGAGTCAGCTTGAGGAGAGCCGGGGTGGGACTAGTTGGAATGTGTCCTCAATGGCTTCTTCTCCCTGAGAAGCATTACCCTAGGGAAGACCATGCATGTGTAAGCGTGCCCTTTCTTTTCTCTCTATGTTTTCTCAACTGTTTTGGGGGCGCATAATTTAGGGAATCATTGGCAGAATCAAAGAAAATGTATTTTCAGAGAGTCGTTTTTATAGTCCTATCCCAACCATCTCTTAAATATGCTGTGAAAAAAAGATAATAATGTCTACAATGATTATTTGTTTCGCTCTGAGACAACAAGAAAAGCTTTTGTAAATTATGAGTATTGCGCTAAAGATGTAAGATTCATATTTTGTTCAAAATGATAGAAAAATTTTAAAGATATTTTGACTACTATGTTAACTTTTCGTGTGAAGTGTTAATATTCTTTCCAATTAAGAATAATCAATCTAAGCCATAACTAGTTGACTTTTGCAGATTTCCACATCCCAATAAAAACTGTCTCAACACCTTTAAGTCAATTTGCTAAATAATATACCCATGAAAGAAAACTACTATATGTAATAACACAATCAGTGACAATTATGAAAAATGTGTACTTTACATGATGAAGAAGCAATACAACATTTAATCTCAACTATAAAAAATATTTACACTTCCCGTGAAAAGTTACCATAATTCTTTCTGGGAGAAAATACTGTCAAAATATCTTAAAAATTGGTGTTTTCAGATCTCAAACTATATTGCTAGATTATGGATAGTGTTTGGTGGATGGCGGATGGTGGATATTGGATGGTTGAGTGTGGATATTGGGTGGTTGAGGGTGGATATTAGATAGTGAAGTGTGGATTGCAGATGGTCGAGCGTGGATTGCGGTTAAGTGTTGATTGCGAATGGTCGTGGGTGGATTGCGCATAGGGGAAATTTGGGTGGTAGATTGTAGATGCTGTATGGCCCTTGAACAGATCCAAACAGTCCTTTATATCACATGGTGATTTAAATGAGATGAAGAGTCAGTGTGTTATATATTTTATATCTGATGTTATTTACAAAATGTAGATCATTTTGAAGTCTTCAGTTAGAAAAAAGCATCCTTGCATCTCATAAGATCCCAGAATTTCCATACAATGCTTTAGCTGTACACCAGTAATGTACATGAGGATATGCCTGGTTTATGACTGGTTTATGTTCATCCACACACTCTAGTGAAACAGATTTCTAGATTCCTATCTGGACTGTGCTTATCATTTTATCCATGTCTGTAATGATGTCCCCTATATATGCCTGATTAGGTTTAGTCAGAAGCAGATCTCATCCTTCTGTAAGCATATTTGTAATCTGGCTGCCCTTGCACTGAAATTCTTGACAGTTAATAATCCAGAAACCTCTCCACTCTCAGTGATGTTAAGTCTTACTGGTGCTTCTCTACATTTGTCCTTGTTAAGGTGGAATTTTTTGTCTCTTGACAAACTGCATCCACTAGTCAACGGCTCTCTCTTTATTATACATTATGCATTAGAGTGCCCAAAGATAGGGGGTTATGTGTGAAAATGACTGCAATTCCTAAACAAATTTTAATTCCAGGGGGTCCAAGTTTGTTATAGGGCAGCATAGTTTCTTATCTCTTTGGTCAGTTCTCTCAGCACAGGTTTTCATCTCTTATTGGCCGTGGCTTCCTTTCTTCACAGGTCATTTTCATGTGATCTGGGGCAAAATAGCCTTTCCTCACCTAATTGGGCTTTACTCCCATCAGGTGTGTCCTTCTCTCCATGTCCAAGTGCTCCAGTTCTTGCTCTATTTTGGGGTCTTGACCCATTTTCTCCATCAGTTATTGCATTTCCGAATTCTTTTTTTTTGCATTTTCTTCTGGCCCCCTGCTTGCTGCGGAGTGGATCACCAAATCATTCTCTGGATTTTTATCAAAGCGACTCCATTTCATACCCTAGTGACAGACCATCAGGTGTAACACTGTCAAATTCAAACTGGAGCTCTGCAGTTGGAGCTGATATTTAATTTACTCCACTGAAAGTGACTGTTTTGCTATACATGAACACACCACAGCACACAGTGTGAACAAAATTATTCTGTATTTAATCCTTTCACCAAGTGAAGCAGCTGGCAACCAGGAGCACAGTGCCCAGAGAGCAATGTGTGGGGATGTTACCTTGTGCAAGGGTAATTCAGAGGTGCTTAGCAGTATTGGGAATCAAGCCCACGACTTCCTGATAGCAGGGCAAATGCATAAACACAGGCCTACCAGATGCCACATTGTGCTGTGTAGGAGAGATAAAATGACAATTACTTTATTCACACCCTCATTAATACTATTTATGGACCTGAGTGTGTTCAGAGGTTATTATTAGAACAGCAGTGGAAGCCTATGCCATGTTTAAAGATAACAAATCTCAGTGGTAGAATAAATGATGCCAATATTAGAGATCCTAGAACAGAACCTTGTGGGACACCATATTTTACTTTTCTATGTGCAGATGTTTACATTAACAGCTATTTGTTCAGAGAACTTAATGGCAATACATTAGTATAACAAATAATAACATAATAGTGTGTTAGGTGTTACTATGTCGACAGTGGTAGAATAATTTCCAGTATATTCTAAGCAGACCTGTGTCCTGTACAGAACATGAAACTAACAATTGAGAAAGCTACAAAAGTCAGCGGTGCTGAAAAGAAAGATGGAGAAAGAGCTGATTTGATCTTGACTTAATTAACTTGACTTTTTTTTTCTTTGAGTTGAATAAAGTGAGCATCAACACACTGGACAGCCATGGACAGAGGAGTAAAGGTGAAATGTGTCAGATGAAGGATGTGTAGAACAGGGAGGAAATCAAGAAGAGAGAGAGGCAGCGGGATGGTAGGAAAGAACCAATTACTCTGCTTTGCCACCCTTGCATAGAAGTGAATTTGCTTTACTGATCCGCCAGATGCTAAAGGGCTTGCCAGCCAGTGGGCATGTAAGCATGTTAAAGTGGTAAAAATTTAAAATCCCATGAAAATACAGTTCGAAACCAATAAAGGATTTTCTTTAAAATAGATCTCATCGACATTAGATGGTGGTCTCCGCAGACCACCCAGAATGCAGCACTATTCTGATTTTTTGATGTCGTTTTTTTGTGATTTTCCTGAACATATTTTTGCTATTTTATTTAAGTTTGATCTCTTGTTTCATGTTGGGGTCACTCATGGGTATGGGTGGTCTCTATACCCATTAGTGACATAGCCATAAGTATATTCAATGATGTATTCCAGCTGGTGATACTTTTGACTGGTAAATTTGTCATTTACTTTGTGCAAGTTTAAGACATATATTTACAAATGTAAGACATATATTGACACATTTGCATAGGTGATAACTATATTTGTGAAAAGTGAATATCACTATTCATATATCACTATATGAATGAAATTAGCTGAAGAGTAACACATCACAAATACTATGTCAAAAGCATGAACCAGCGAAGCAGGGGAGCTAAAAATGTTAAATCTAGATTGGTTGAGCTTGGTTGAGTTTCAACTTCAAGAATCAACTTTTTAACTTTTTGTTTGAAAGTTGGAAATATGATGCTTATACCTTTACTTTGTGAAAGCACCGAAGTCGATCACGGTTGCGGGTGCTGATCTACCACTTACCACTGCACTGCATAAAGGAGAAATGTGCATGTGATGTTTATCTTTAATCTTTTAAAACATTTTTAAAGGAAGTTTATATCACACCAGATATTTTCCTGAAATATTCTTTCCAATTAGCTAACCTATATCACTATGAAACCAAACGCCTTAATTTTACCCCCTAATGTAACCTTAATTAATATAACCATGCACAGATTATTGCACAGATTAAGTCTGATTAAGGGGTAGAACTATTGAATTTTTCCCTTATTTTTTCATTTTGCCCCTTAAATGCCCCTTATGTTTAGGATTAAGGGGTTTCACTCTCACACCTTAAATCCACTTTTAAGGTAAAATTAAGGGAACGCTTTACAAATTAATGGCCACTAAATTAAAATTAAGGTGTTTGGCATCCCTTCAGGGGTAAATTAATGTAGAGTTAAGCACATTTTAAGTACATTGTGTTTCATAGTGTATGCTGCCTTATAATATGTAAGATCACTGGTTCCCATGTTCGAATTCTTCCGAACCTGGTGGCAGCCAATCCTGTGAACTAAGACAATCCCTGTTAACTGAGCTGAGTGGAGGCGTACACTGCCACCTTCTGCATCTTAGGTAAGTAGATCTGGGTGTGAGTGTGTGTTAGTGTCAGTGTCTCAGAACCTGTTTCAGTTTTAGAAGTTGATGTAGTGCTCAGTTTTCACACTAGGACAATATGTATCAATGTATCATGATAAATTCACAATATTGTACATGTCACTATTAGTGGTTTCGTAGATATTTGGAAATGTGGGACTACAACACTTCAGATGCAACCAAATGTTTTTTTTTAGCATTTCAATCTGTAGCTACATGGCTAATTGAGCTAACGGTTGCGAGTGC
The DNA here is from genome assembly GCA_037577295.1 of Ladigesia roloffi. Taxonomy (NCBI): domain Eukaryota; kingdom Metazoa; phylum Chordata; class Actinopteri; order Characiformes; family Alestidae; genus Ladigesia; species Ladigesia roloffi. The sequence continues at coordinate 4,310 of JBBKCR010000661.1, read as the reverse complement.
TCATGTACCAATTGCCACTGCCCTCTACTGGATAAAGGGATTTATACCCCAACAATTTATACCCCTCCAATTAGCATTTGTTTAAGCTGCCTTTCGGTTAGTGTGTGAGTTTACGTTGAGAGGCTCTTTTCAGACATGAGATGAATTGAAAGAAGATTGAGGGGAAGCAGGTGTATGTGGGCTGAACAAAAAAAAAGAAGAGAGGCAGACTGAGCTCTAGTGCAAATTGAAACAGATTATGCAGAAATGAATGACCGGATACCAGGTACAACATGTTTATAAACATTATTTGAAACACATTCACACTCCTTCTTACATATTGCACGCTTGCTTGAGGGGTGGTTCAAAAAATCTCAGTTTATCCAAACAACCCAAGTTTGACAACAAGTTTCACATATTCACTTACAAAGCCCTGTCCTACAGAAGGATAGATAGGGGCACTGCTGTTGGATAATCCTCACTCCAGACTAACTGATGTCCTGCTAACTGAGAAATCCTACCTTGAGGGGAATTGACACCATTTCTTAGTTTACCTCCTGTCCAGTAAAGTGATGGACATTTGCACAGGACAGTTCTCACTTTGGGCATAAGTTATCCAGCTTTATTGATGAATTCATAAATCATTTTTTATGAATCGCTCAAACTTCATGCACTGGATTAACTCATCTCCTTCTCTGTTAGTGCCAAGAGGGTGTATAACTATTTGTGAAAAACCTGAACAACAGAGCACCTGTAGCCTTAAAGGAAGATTGCCTCCTCTATTCATTCATGTTACGGAATTTAATGGCGAGACACTGCACCCAAATACAAATGCAAATAAAAGATAATATTTTGAAAATGGACAAACCAGTCTCTTTAACCAGAGACTTAATTAGGTTTGGTAGTAGAGAGAATAGAGAAAGTGCGAGAAACCTATCAGCAGTGTCATGTGGCATGACATTAAATATATATCAATTTATTACAAACTTTTACTGGTGGAGATCAAAATCCAGTCAGCTCAGGATCTCAGTATCCTGTTTATTAGCTCTCATTATTCACATTAGACATACAAGGAAGCATATCTTAGGCACAGCTTGATACATTAGCGTTGTACAAACTGCATGCCTAGATTATGACCCTCTGCCTAATTTATGTGCAGCTTTTAAGTATGCATCTTAAATAGATTTACTCATGTGGTTTCTTACCTGGAGTTTGAAGCTTGAATGTTGCTTGTACTCCTTCAAAGCAACGCTAATTTGCTTGGTAACATTCTGTAGCTTTGCAACATGATTTCTTGTGCCATAATGCTGTGTTGTGTCAGTGTGTTACTTGTGCTGAAGTGTCATGATTTGTTTGCATGAGTGTGACAGTCTCAGGACCAGGCAGCTTATAAACCCAGAAAGTAGGACACTCAGTGCCTAACCACAGCCTAACCATAGACTACAATGTTAGTCACACACATACATACAAACACACACACACACACACACACACATTTACCTTATACCTGTTGTTATAATTAGTACTACTTGACAAATAAATACACCGAGGTTGAAATACATAATATCAATCTGGTTAAAAAGGGATATGAGCCAACAATGTCTCCTACAATAAATGCACAGATATTCAATTCATGCTGTTTGGAGCTGGTTAGTGAATTTTATCCAATATAGGTGGGAGGAATATTTTAGAATGGCATTGTCCCACAAATTGGTCCCCAAAGCTTTATTCCCTGTATGTGTGTTTCTCTTTTTTTCTTTCATTACAGCCTTTTAGATCCTGCTCTTTGATGCCTTCTCAGCACGAGAGTAAGATGAGATAAGAAAGACTTTATTTATCCCATGGGAAATTCTTGTGTCATTAACACGCTCAGTGCAACAAGAAAGATTAAAAGATAATAAGACTGTAAAAATGAAAGATAGAAAGTAAACAACCGTGCAAGAACATTAGTGTTATAAATAACAGTATAACACTGAACACAAGGCTTATGGCTCATTTCATATATTCGCAACCTTGTGTGTATGTTCTATAGGGCCCCAGCTCCTGCGCCCATGATCTGCCAGTTCAGGAGCTGTAACTGGAACAGCAGCTTCACAGTGCAGACACGCCCTGTGGGGTCTTCTATCAGATAGTTGACTTTAATTATATTGTCCAGCTATTTCTCAAACCTCATGGCCTGTCCAGCACCATTATGGGCAGTACACATCTCTAAACATGGACACATGTTTACTTGGAGCTGCTAACCTCAACATCAATTAAGAATTAATGACTTTGGTCTTAGTCTTCATTCCTTAGGAGACTACTGATCCATTAGTCCTCTTTGAGGCATTGGAAAATGTAGCGATGTTGACTGAATTAACAGAGATAATGCTGTAAAACCAGGTGGTTCCCCCAATATCTCCAAAGTCAGTAATAGTCATCTTATTGTGTCTTCCAGAATTGACTTGAGATGCCGAATTGATTGAGTAGAGCTTCCAAATTAGCCTATATTCAATGCCAGCTCTGAAGGCTGTCTGATCGGGACTGACAGATACTTACAAAATAGATCTTCCCAAAAAGCCCAAATAGAACTTAAAAATATCTAACCGTCGCAGGGGGGTGCATTAGACATACGGCAGAGATACAGTTCTAGAATTGCAAAGCATAAGATGTAACAAGGGCTATAAATTAAATAAGTACTTACATAAAAGAGCCAGCCAAGCAGGGATGCTAAGGGACCTTACAGCCAACTGAAATCTCGGTAATAACATGCATATCAGTATTTCTTGGTGGAACCTCCATAATTCCAGTGGAGATTTAAACCTCAGGAAGGAGGCTGCTGTCAGGAAAGTAATATATTAAGCTGTTTATTGAGGAGAGAGTCCTTGTAGCACGACAAGGCCAAATGCATCTCTGCATTTTCACATCTCAATAGACTGTCAACTGACTGATAACAGAAAAGCACAGAGAAAGCCTTTCTGCGGAATAATATTTTATGATGACCTTTCACATCTAAACAAGCTTAAAATGACACATTCTAGGATTCAACATAAGACCAAACACGGTGAATATTATAATCAGATGTTAAGTCACTTTTAAATGTAAATGTAAAAGCAGAAACAAAGAAGAACATTAGAGCCAGGCATTCATTTAAGGTCTTAAATATATTTAAGAATGGAGAAAACACATCTGATTTCTGCTTGAGCCTCTTTTGGGTTCTAGATATATGTTTGTCAGCTGCACAGTAAAGTTTTTTAGCCATTCTGGATTAAACACAGACTTCAGAAACTTCTGAAAAAATAAATGATTTTGTATTGTTTTTTTAAGTTGTAACAGATGTATTGACATATGTTTGATTTTGCATGTAGCATTTCCAGATTGACTCGTTGAGTAATGAGTTCTGGCATAAAGCTGCTGCTGTTTGCCGTCCAGCAGATATGTGGTTAGACTGTGATGTACCTAGAATTTCCAAAAGGCCTATAGGTCATTTTTACTATGAAATCAAATCATTATTATTTGATTATACTGTCACTTCCTAATTATTATTTGAAACTGGGTCAAATATGTTGTTTTTTAGTTCCCAGAAATAATTCGTTTTCACTACAAGCAAATACACCACCAGACTTGTCAGTGACAACAGCAACCAGTCCCTGAATTTATTTTGGTGGGTGGTTTATTAAAAAATGTCAGCTCTAGAAACACTGTAGTATCCATATTATTGGTAAGTAAAACTTTGTTACTCAGTACACATAGATATTTGCCTTCGAGTCTTATTTGGCAGCTGTTATTTTTTGACGGTATGAAAATTTAATGATAAATTGAACAATAGAAATGGCCCACAATAGCTTTTATTAAATCGTAATTCATTTACATTAAGAACATTTTTTTTCCTGTAATGTTACTTTTTTGGACATAGTTGGTTTTGTCTCGACAGTGATAGAAAACATGTAGTACATTTTAATGGAGAGTGAATTGTAGTTCAGTTTTTTTCCACATGGGTGCAGCAGAGCTCTGTACTGCACTTTAGAAATTGGACTACTCTGAACATTCAGGCATCAGAAACATTAGTATTTACAGCTTGTCTGAAAGTGAACAGATGACCTAATGGTGCCTTTGCAGGTGTAGTTAGTTTTCAGATTTTTAAAGAATAAAGCAATTCAGAACTAATCAAATTCTTACCTTTTCAGTCCGTGCTTGTATAGCTGGAGCACAGGGTTAGGATTAGGGTTAGGGTTAGGGTTAGGGTTAGGGTTAGGGTTAGGGTTAGGGTTAGGATTAGGGTTAGGGTTAGGGTTAGGGTTAGGGTTAGGATTAGGGTTAGGGTTAGGGTTAGGGTTAGGGTTAGGATTAGG
>JBBKCR010000629.1:0-13277 GCA_037577295.1 Ladigesia roloffi | reverse complement strand
TTTTCCAGTGTATTTTTTTTGCTGTGGTCAATCGAGACTCTAAGCGCTAGTCTTCAGTCCCAGCCATATTCTAACAGCTACAGTAAAGGTTCTGTCAACCCTAAGGAAACCGACAGCTCTGCAACTAGTCACCATCAGATCCCCGGATCCTCCACCTCTGTCAAAAGCTCACTATGGTGCCGGAGAACCCATTCAGTTGAGGCGCACTTTCCAGAACCTGGCAGATCAGGCACAACACTACTGCTAGGTCTGTACAGTTACTGAGCTACTCCTGAACATCTACATGCTATCTGCCCACTCCATTTGAACAAACAGTCTGACCAGATGGTTATGGGGAGGATGTCACCTGGATTTACCATCTCTGTTTCCATGATGCTTCCGTTTCCCGATTTACAGTTCAAGCCAGCTCAGCCACAAACAGGTCAGTGTCACCACTTTTGTGGGTTCAGACATGGCTGACCACACATTTGCTGTTTAGTTGGGTGTGTGAACTGAAGCCTTATCCGAGCCGTTATAAATCACAGCCATTGATGGTCGACCCCTCCATCATAGTCCCATCACTCCCCAGACACCTCCACTTAACTTTGTTTTTTTATCATTATCAGGAGAAGATTCTCCTCTTTAAAACTCAGCTGACCTCACCTCCTATTATACCTGTTTATTCCTGGCTGTTGATGCACAATCCCCTTATCTTCAGAACACCAAAAAAAATCCTTCAGTGGGGTTTGACCTGTCAGTAGCTTTGTCTCCCAGCAGGGACATGTTCTGGGGAGACCGCCATCCCCGATGTTGAAGCCAGCTCCATCCGTCCTCCTTATCGAGATCTGGAGATCCACCTCCAGGCTGGAGCTGTTCCTCCCCGCAGCCACCTGTACACTCTCTCAAAGGATGAACGGAAGGCCATAGAAGAATACGTAGCAAAGTGATTCTCAACGGGTTCAATTCGTCCTTCATCCTCTCCTGTGGCTTCGGGGTTCTTCTCTTTAAATAAAAAGATGGGAGCCTTCGCCTCTGCATTGACTATTGGGGAACAAACGGTGAAGACACTTCCATATTCACCGAGTTGGACTTAAGGAACACTTACAATCTTGTTTTTTATCAGCGTAATGCTTTTTGGCTTGTCCAATTGTCTGGCAGCATTTCAGCAGTTCATTAATGATGTCCTTCGTGACATGCTGGGTCGCTGGGTCTTCCTGTAATTAGATGACATCTTGATTTATTTGAAGACAGAAGAAGAAGAGACCCAGCGTGTCCAGGCAGTGTTAAAGAGGCTGCTGGCCCACTGAATGTTCTGTAAGTTGGAAAAATGCCCTTTTCACTAGTGTTCAACCACATTTTTGGGGTTTATGATATCCCCTCATGGACCCCCAGAAACTGGATGCTGTGTGTAACTGACCTCTACCCATTTCACTTAAACTGTTCCAGCGCTTTCTGGGGTTTGCAAACATCCACCGGCATTTCATCCACAGCTTCACTTCAATCGCAGCACCTTTAAATTTTTTTTTCAAATCGATCCAGTTTACATTATCTTACCATTAGGGGTCCAAAATTCCAAGCCGGGTGGCTTCTCATGTCAGCATCAGGTGGAGAGCCCCCGGACAGATCCCATGTCTATATTACCACCTGAGATAGTTTCGCCCCTCTGATGTGAGTTGGAAGATTGAGTCTGTCAGGGTCAGACCTTGGAGGCCCCTCCGGCAGAGAGACTGCCTGGACGAGTCTTTGTGCCCTCAGGGTCTGAAGCCTTTCAGTGGCTCATTCCTCCGCCATCGCAGGACATCCCAGAGCTCCTCGAACCCTCCCTCTACTTCAGCAGGCTGTCTGGGCATACCTGGTGTGTGCCAGGGCTAAAATGGCAAATTCACCCCAGTTCTGGAGAGGCCCAGCCTCTCCCTGTGCCTCGTTGCCCAAATCACGCTGGATTTACTCCCGGGCCTGTGGGAGTCCAATGGGAAAAAGAGGGCCCCAGTTCAAAGCCAGTTTCTGGAAGCCTTTCTGCCATCCTGCCACCTGCAGTCTCTCCTTCAGCTACCATCCTCAGATTAATGGTCAGACGGAGCAGACCAAACAACAACAGGAGCACTATTTGAGATGTTACGTCCCTGACCGTCAGCGCTCCTGGACCTGCTAACTATTTTGGGCAGAATTATCCCACAACATGCTCACCTCATCTGCTGCTGGTCTCAGCCCTGATTGTTCCATGTCAGTCAGAGTCTGAATATCCATGCACAACCTTCACCTTCATATGTAGTCCAGGAAACTGTCCCCCCCCTTTTATGGGACTCTACCAGTTCTTAAAATTGTTTCTCAAACTTATTATAGTCTCATTATAGTCTCAAACTTCAAAAATGTCCCCAAGGTCACAAAAAAAAGTCTAAGCCCCTCAGTCCCAAAATCAGGAGCCGGACAGGTGTGATGTGCTAGTTTATTCAAAGAACTGTGGCCCAGCACCACTCCTCTGTACTTTTGGGCACTGACATCAGTTTTTATAAGCATTCAGTATTCATGTATGTATTAATTTATCCCATCCCATATAGGGTTTTTTTTTACCAATGAAAAGTGTAGGGTGTGCCATAGGGTGTGCCCCAATGAAGGCCCAGCTCCTTTTTGCCATTTTTATGTCCTATAGATTCAAGGGGGGATTCATATTTCAGAGTAAACCTCCAGGTCTTGACCAATTAAATTTATCAGTACTTTGCCTCATGTCACTGTCTACTGGTCCTCTGGGCCTGATTTATGGCCTTTTTTATGCATCTTTGGGACTTTCCTTACTGTCAAAGCCTGTGCATCCTTACATAGGCCTGACAGTTCACTTAAAGGTCAGCTGAGTTCCTCACAGTAACTTAAGTTCACCTGGCAGAGGCCGAATTACCCCCCTCCCCTGTGCAGCTTCTGAGGGAGAAAATTCTGCATTTGTAGAGCCTTAACAGAAAAATGCGCATGATTCTACCAACCTTCTCACTTCGGTCCGCGCTTGGGTTCATCTTGAGTTACACCGGCAAAAACACCTGGCCAGGAACATTATTGTTCACCTCCTCAACGTTATGGTTATCCTACTAGCGAACAATGGATAACATTGGCTTTCTTGCCAAGAATCATGTTCTTTGACAACTCATACGGGAATGGGGTGAATTTATCTGTGAATATACAGCATGCCCCTGCAAAGTTTTGGTTCACAGCTCATGGCCTCAATCTTTCGCCGCATTTTTTCTTAGAACCAAAGTAATAATTTCTTATGGAAACTCCAAAAATTCACAGGAACTGTTGGTATCCCCTGCCGATACGCATATTTTGTGTGCATAGAGCTAAATTCTTACAAAGATTTTATAACATAAATATTAACGTACACTATATTCCTGTACATTTCCAAAATATAACTGTAATCATATCTTGTATTGCTAAGAGAACACAAAGCAAATTTATATTGGCTGCTGCCCTGTGATACGTCTCTGGCCAATACAGTCCAGCATTCAAACATCAGAACGGTTTCTCACCTGGAGTGTTCTCGATTTATTCTTAAAGCTGTGTATTTTTATTACTGTATATAGAATTAATATATTATTGTTTATACCAAAGGGAATGACAGGGGAAACCAAAAAAAACACACCTGCATGAATTTCAGCACAGTCTATACAGGGGTAACATCAGTATTTACTGACTGTGGGAGTCAGGAGTTTAGAGTTCGAAAATAGTACGAAATAGATTTAAATACGAAACAGATTTAACTGAATTTTTTTAAGGGTAATATATTAAGCTTACAATTGAAATAAAATGTTTTTTGGATATTTGAGTTTTAAGCAATCAAAATTGTGGCATTTTTGTCCATCACAATTCGCAGGGGATGTTGAACCAAAACCCTGCAAATTTCAGGAGTTTACTGTAACCAGATTTCAAGCTTCTGAGGGAAAAGGAATGGAGACTAAGACTGGTTGTTTTTTTCCTAACTATGTGGATGGAACTTTTGCCCAGATCTAGGGGCAGGGTTAACCAGCGTTAACTAGCTGAATCCAGGTAGAAAATGATTTGTCATCTTTTAGTTTCCAATCAAAACAAAATTTAAATACAAAATGTATGAAGATTCTGTGCAAACAAGACCAAATAAAAGTCTTACTGCAGTGCAATGTTAACATCTTCCTGCACATGGAGCACCATGTTATATTTCTGCAGTACAGCAGTGCTGAGTTGAGTCAGAGAGGAGCAGAATTTCCATGTCGTTCTGGAACTGATTGGTTTCACTTTAAGTAATAATATATTAAAAAGTCATGCTGGAATAGGCAAGGACTCACTTTCAAACAGGTCTAATCACTGAAATTAGGACTTTATATTTTTTTTACCGAACGTGCTTTCCGAGTTCATTTGTAATTTGAACGGAAAAACGACCTTGAATTGTTCGAATATTAAACCATGAATAATATTTCTCCAGGATTATGCACAATTTCGACTAGGAGCTAATACTGGTCACAATTAATGTCATATTTGTGTTCATATAATGAAAATAAAAGACTTTTATTCAGTCTTTTTGTTCTTTAGTGCTGACCCATGCTTCGTCCATTTGAATTGTCTCCCATGCAGAGCAAGAGTAAAAAATGTGAATTATCCTGGAGCGACCAAAATAGTAAGGGCAAAGCTCCAGAGGTCACAGGCCTGCTGTGTGAGAGTGGCCGGCATTAAGAGCCGTGCATTCTCACAGTGGACACGAAATGACATTAAAATAACAACAGTTTGCTTTTTGGCAGATGCCCAAAATCGCTGAAAGCTAATGCAACATTACCGTTTGTGCTGCATGCTTCACTCTAATCAGAGCATGGACAGATGCACAGTGAAACCTAAACGGACAGTAACTAAAAAAAGCTTTTTTTTATTCCATACTCCCAATTTCAGGTGTGCTGTCTCTCCTGGGGAACGGTGTTCTGCTCCTTGTAGCATATCGGAAGAGATCGTCCCTGAAGCCGGCAGAGTACTTCATTGTGAACTTGTCCATCAGCGACCTTGGAATGACTGTGACTCTTTTCCCTCTAGCCATTCCCTCAGCATTCGCACACAAGTAAGTCCCTGTCACACATATGAACAATATCCAGTCTTAAGAAAACTGTAACCACGGCAATCCCACGAGATACGCAAAATCTTCCATTTCAGCATAACTGCTGGAATGATTCCCTAATGCAGAGCCCAAATAAATGAGGTGCAGATGGACGACACAGATGACAGCTGAAAATAGAACATATTAAAATTGAACTTTCATAACTGACATCCTATTAACTGGTTGTGTTTTGATGCAGAGTCACATTCTAGACTGTTCTTTTACATTAAATGCACTCGTTAACTCGTTTCCTCCCATTGGCTGTCACTTAATAGATCGTTAAATATCTAACACTTATCTAGAGATCCACATTGTAATTATAATTAGAGTAGGTGTCTTTTGTAGGTCAGTAGTGATTAATAAAAAATCTGAGTGTTTTAATGGAGGTTTGCCATTTGTCCCTTTAGAATCTCATCACAGTTTTAGGCAGCAGGTGAGCATGAGTTGGGAGCAGGAACAATAAGCGAATGTTCGGACATTAACAAGACAATAATGACACCTAGATGACAAAATGACAGGTCGTGTGTGATGTTCCAGATATACCTACAAAAAAAGTAGGAATTTTAAGGTTAGGCATTATCTATTTAAATGGGAAAAAATCCTGATTGGAGCATTTTTTTTGTTGGACATTTCAAGATTAGAGACTTTTTATTTCCAATAATTATTTCCAATAATAATGCAACAAAAATAAAGCTACAATTTTTTTCTTATTATTTAAGGGGTTATTATCGACAAGGCTGATTACAGGTCGTGTGTGATGTTCCAGGTATATATTGGTCAATACCTACAAAAAGTTTTGTGAACTGGTGACAGTTTCATGGGTGTCTAAGGCTCTCTGAGGCAATTAGGGAATGAGGGCTAGTCTGTCTGGTCTGATCCCACAGAAGACTTACTGTTGTAACTGGAAAAGTTAATGCTTGTTTTGACAGGCACACAAAGAACACACAGAGCATTACCTATTTCACCCAGATAATACACCAAATGCAATAACTGTTCAGTGAGGGTTTGAAGATAACAGGTCAAGGTATTGACTTGGCCTTAATTTGGCCAAGCATCTGTGGGATATGATGAACAACCCAGTTGGAGGTATGGAGACTCCACCTCGCAGCTTACAGGACTTACAGGATCTGCCGCTAACGTCTCGGTGCCAGATAGCACACATTTATGTGTGCCTTTTAAATGCTGGTGTATCCCTCAGCAAGGGCTCAGACCAGGAATCAGGTCAGTACCGTTTCAGGCAAGGTCAGAACACATAAACTGGTCAGATAGAGACATTACTGGATATAATGCAGTAAAACTATCAATTATATTTGGTATATTATACCCAGTGATGTCCATATCAGAAGAGATTATATTCTTAGATCAGGAATCAGGGTCAGTATCTAGTACCTTTTCAGGTGAGGTGAGAACACATTAACTGTTCAGATAGGGACATTATTGGGTATAATGCGGTAAAGCTATTTTATTATTTTTTTATTTTATTTAATTATTATTACTATTTTATTTAGTATATTATACCCAGTATTGTCCATATCAGAACAGTTTGTTCTCAGACCAGGAATAAGGGTCAGTATCCAGTACCTTCTCAGACCATGTCAGAAAACATAAACCGATATGGACATTACTGGTTATAATACTCTAAAGCTGTTAAATTATTAATCCCAGTCTTACTTTTCTCACTTTCTGAAAGGTGGCTGTTTGGAGAGCTGACGTGTTTGTACTACGCCGTATGTGGCGTCCTCTTCGGCTTATCCAGCCTGACCAACCTCACAGCGTTATCTTCAGTGTGCTGCCTCAAAGTCTGCTTCCCTATCTATGGTAACGTTAACTCCAATTATGTCTAAACTTAGTCTAAACTTATGACTTTGATTTATAATTGAGAAAGCCATGTATGACTACAACCTTTCATACTTCTTGCCCGTTTAGGATTCTGGATATTATGTTGTTTATAACAGTCAGCCACCCCGTGTTTCTTCTGGCTTGCTCTAGCCTCCTTGAGGAATTAGACCAGACATTTGGCCCATTAGTGGCTTTTTGCTGTTTACAGATCTAGAGATCTGTAGCCAATTCAAAGTAGAAACCTTGAAGCCAGTAAAAAATATATTAGGATCAATGTGTGGAATTAGACATGATGTGGATAAGGGGAACTAAACATAAGGTGAAACAGAAAAAATTGATTATAGATGAGTTTGAGGAAGGAGAGAGGATAAGATGGATCAATGTGACAGAAACTAATACATTTTTTAACATCTTTCCTTAAATATTTTACATTATGTTGCACCTTAGCATCTGAAGTATGACTTTAGCATTAGAATCAGTAAAAAATTACAGGTTTACTGCCTTTCTAGTTTATGTATCTGCCATATTCTCACAAGATATTTTGAACCTCTCTTTCCCACTACAGGTAACAAGTTCTCCTCCTCTCATGCTTGTCTGATGATAATTGGTGTATGGTGCTATGCCTCAGTGTTTGCTTTGGGGCCTTTGGCACACTGGGGCCACTATGGCCCTGAGCCTTATGGGACAGCATGTTGCATAGACTGGTAAGTGTCAGTGGTAATTAAAAGGTGAACCATAACAATTAGTGCTTCAGTTTTCTATAAATGTCACAAAACCCAACAAACACACGAACAAAACGTAAACATGAGCTTCTACAAAATGCTAATTTCAGCTAGCATGTCTATGGTATTTGTGATGTTATGTGTTGACATTAACATAACATACTAACATGATTCATCCTGCATATAAACACCAGTGAGATATCTAGGGATTCCTAAAGGCCCGACATGGGTCCAACCCACAGGAAATCAAAACACACTTGGCTGATTCCACCTCCGATGACTAATTAAGCATTTCAGCTCCTGGAACTGAAATACATTATCAAGTTGGGAATAGCAAAATACTCTTACTGGATAATTTACAGTTATCTATTTAGATGGAAAAAAATCCTGATTGGAACATTTTTTTTGTTTGACATTTCAAGATTAGTAACGTTTTATTTCCAATAATTATTTCCAACAATAATGCAAAAAAAATAAAGCTACAAGTTGTTTTATTATTATTTAAAGGTTTATTATAGAAAAGGCTGATTATTCTGTAAAACAAAAGGTAAAAATTACCATTATATTTAATTTAGAAATTACAAACAAACAAACAAAAAAGAAGAAAAAAAAACACAACATCACATTCCATATAATATGAATAAAGTTGCACTCAAAATTCTTCAACCCCCAAGTGCACATTAGGGTTATTGGTAAAACTTTCAGCTCTTTGCAATAAACAAACCAAACCACAACAATTTAAAAAGCTAAACATAACTAATATTACAAGTATAAAATCCTCTGAGTAGAATTCCTCATAAGAGCATATATTTGCCGGCCAGGTGTTGTCTTAAGCACCCTTGATGCAGTTAATTACGGGCAGGATTAGTAGCAGGTGTGCTTGAGATTAAACATATCAAATACTTGGCTAGGGGTGTGGTCACAGGGATGTTTAAGTGCATGTTAGAAATATGGTTACGTCAAGAGAATTGTAATAAAAATTAAAAGGATACATCATTGCAAAAACAAGGATACAAAAAGATAACAAAAACACTAAATGTTCCAAGAGATACGGTTGCAAGCATCCTGTAAAAATGTTCAAATTTACAGGAACAGTGGACACACTACTGGACACGGCATAGAGAAATTTCTAAGGAGGCAGGTGTGCAAAAACTCTTGAGTGATCTGAAAACACACAGTAAGGCACATTAAACACTGAAAGTCTCCATGTATGAATTCCCAGACATACAACACTACTGATCCAACAGCAAAATGGCAAAATTAGCTCCAAAAGGCTCAAACCCAGATAAAATTACAGTTTTGGGATTCTGTTCTGTGGAGCAATTGATCAAAACTTTACATACTATGGATCAGCAGTATATCTGGAGAAGGAAATTAAAGCATATGCTGAAAAGGTCACCTTGCCTACAGTGGCGGTGGCTTAGTGATGTTCTCAGACTGCATTGAATTTATTTTTGCTGGTAACATGCAGTGTTTGGAGAGTAAGATGGGTTCAATCAAGCATCAGGAAATCCTAGAAGAAAACGTCATGCCACCAATTAGGAAGGAGTAGTTTGAGTGCGACTGGACCTTCCAACAGGGCAATGCTCCCAAGCACACTTCAGAGTCTACAAAGGCTTGGTTTAACTCCGTGGAAAATCTCTTGTAGGATTTGAAGAAAGTGTTAGAGGCATGCAAACCCAGTTCTATTAGTGAGCTGGAAGCCACTGCCCATAAGGAAAAGGCAAAGATTTCTCAGGAACACTACCCGAAGCTAGAGTCTGGCTTTTTATTACATTTTCAGCAGGTCAGACAAAGGCAGCTGTACTGAAAAATGCCTATCAGAATAGGGGTTGAGTCATTCGGAGCCTGTAGTAGCTATAAATAAGTACATTTTCTATAATAGAAGGACTATTTGTAATATAAATTATTTAAAATAGCTATTTTATAGCTTTTAATAGCTATTTAAAATGTTGTTTTATTTGTTTATTTCAAACAGGTGAAAAGTACATTTTGCCAATAAACTTGCAATGGGGTTGAGTGATTTTGAGTGCTTCTGTAAATAACTCAGACGAGAGTGTGTTCAGTGGCCTTACTGTTCTCTCCTACATTTAATTCTCTCAGGTATGCACCCAAATACGATGTACTAGCCATGTCCTACATCGTCTGCCTCTTTCTCTTCTGCTATGTTGTCCCCTGTACCATCATCTTCCTGTCGTACTCCTTCATACTCCTGACGGTACGCGGGTCACGGCAAGCAGTGCAACAGCACGTCTCACCACAGACAAAGACAACAAATGCACATACTCTTATCGTAAAGGTAAGCAGGCATGAATGTAGTGTTGCTAGTGTGTTATAGCTGCACTTCATACCCAAAAACTTGTGCACATCTCTTGCCAATGACAAAGCTGAAATCTGCCGGTGACTGCACACTATTTGTCTGGTTAGACTGGTACAGGACTGGTTCCTAAACATAAACTACGACTAGTCTTGGAATTCATTACAATGCAATGATGAATCATCATTGGAAATGGTCTGCAAATAATTTGGTCTGGGGAACAGGTTCTTAATCTTACTTTATGTATTTAAATCTCCATCCATTTTAATTACTTAGATTTAACAGAAACAGGCCAATAAACATTATGTGTTGCATATTTGTCATGTAAATGAAACAATTAAGAATGAGATTTATGTAATAATACCAATAAACCTAATGTGATTTGAATAAACAAAGGCAGATTTATGTATTAATCATAAATCATTCAATTAACCTGATGTAAACAATCTCATTTGAAATAAATTAAACTTGCTCGATCCAAAGTTCATCATATTTCAACTATATTCGTGTGCTTTAACTTATTAAATTTCATTGTTTTCACAATTAACAGACTTATGCTGATCTTAAGGAATTTCAATAAATAAAATGTAATTATTTAAATAAAATCAAATAGATGCAAATACCTAAAAATAAATTATGCATGAATCATTTTTTTGAGTGAGTGAAGATAGTCCATTGAGAATGTTAAATAGTTCAAAACTAGGCTTAATCCTTGTCTGGGATATCCTTATTGTCATGACCATGGTAAAGTGCACAGCTGGCCAAAGATGGTCTATGAGGATGTTTGCTCTGACCCACCAGAACATTACCCTAAACCTACCCCCCCCTCCCAACGTGTGTGGCAGCTTTCTTTAATGGATTTTTGTTCTCCTCACAGCTTTCTGTGGCAGTATGCATCGGCTTTCTGAGTGCTTGGACCCCTTACACCATAGTTGCAATGTGGGCCGCATTTGGCGAGTCACTGCATGTCCCTCCCATTGGCTTTGCCCTGGCAGCGATTTTTGCCAAATCCTCCACAATCTACAACCCTGTGGTCTACCTGCTGTTGAAACCCAACTTCCGCAAGTCTCTGACCAATGACACGGCTGAAATCCGCAGACGAATATACTCCAGTCCCTGCAAGGGAAGCCCTCTTCCTGGAGAGAAGGATCTGGACCCTCAAACATCCCAGCGATATTACAACAAGGATATTAGCAACTCCACTCGCATTTCCAATGGCCTACCAGAAAGCCATGGAGCATGTCTCCACTGCGCCGAGTCCCACAGCCAACAGCCTACGCCTCAAAGGACTGCCCGCGTCTTGACTGGCTCCTCACTCAGTGAGGTGACTTTGAGCCAGATGTCAGAGAAAATGCAAGCAGACTTCCTATGAGCATCCCAGAGAATGTCCGACGCATGCCAGAAACAGGCAGACAGATGGGTGGTGACAAAATGCAATTCTTGGCCACCTAAACCCTGTTTCTTGTGCTGGATGTATGAGTCGGTATAAAAAAGCATTAAATTATTCAGACAACAAACGCAAAAAGGGATGATACAATGTGAGTCACTTTATTTAGATTCATCATGTCCTCAAAACGTCCAGATCCTAGTCGGCTGCTATCCAGTGGACTGGACTGGACAGCTTGTGCCAACAGCATGTTGGAGAACTAGCCTAGCTCTCCTTAAACATCAAGAAGAACTCTGGGAGCCCAAACATGTACAAGCATACAGTGGAATGAAAAACCTTAATTCAGGACCTTGATGCACCATATATTACCTGGGTGAGGCTTCTCATTCTTAAGGGTGAAAAAGGAAAAAGTAGTCTGAGAATGAGAAACTTAGCGTAAAAGATCTTTAACGCTTAGAAGTCAAGAGTTTTAGTTTTTGCTTCATTATATATAAGGTTAGATGTAATTAGGTATTTAATTGCATTGTAAATCATACTGTCAGTCACAATTATGCATGATTTACATTCTACATCAACAGCTTCCATCTGACTTTTTGCATTTACAAAGCCATTCTTTACAGATAAAAACTTTACAGATTAAAAACTCCCATGACATGCAGATTTTGTATGATTTTATATAGGTCTCATATTAAATCATGTTTATCTCTGACTTCTAATTATCTCTGACTTCTAAGATTTAAGGTCTATTTATGGGCTTTAAGATTAACAATGTTTAAAATTAAAACCATCTAGTTATAACAACCATCTACTAAAATTACAACCATCTAATATCATGCAGACTTAAGAAGGTCAGTTTTCTTAAGGCTACATGATGCCTACTTAGGCCTTTCATAAAATAAACCTACAGTTCTGTGCAAAAGGCTTAGGCATTTTTAATTAAAGTGTCTTTTTTCTTGCAATGTTAACATTAGAATAAATGCAAACAAACAAGGAAGCAGTAAAAGATTTGTTTTGTTTGTATAAAAGTTGTTGATGTTGTGTGAGCTGGTGAGGAGAACACACGTTCGCTTCCAGATTCCTCTTCGGCTCCTCCGGGCGTTATTTGAGTTTGTAAAACTTAAACAGCAGCTCCTTATTTGATTTAATGAAGGACTGATTGGGCCAAACCAGGTTTCTGATGGAAACTACAAGTAAAATTTCCTTATTTTAATTAGTGCATTTAGTAATATGTGAAAAAAAACACTCACTGCTCCTCTAAAAATGTTTTAAATATTTTTGTTGGTGCCTAAGACATTTGCACAGTATTGTACATAAAAGAGTTGGCCCTACAAGCATCAGTTGTGTTAAAAGCCAGTTTTGTCAATTTTAGTGTAATTCTACTAAGGTAATGACACTGATGTCTATGTCTATTTAAATCTCTGATAGGTCTATCTCATTGGTCATGAAAGATTTATGAAGGTGCCATTTATGAAGGTGCTTTTTAAATTCTTCCCTTTAGTCAAGTCCATGTACTAACACTAAAAAATAAAAAAAAACAATATCCTGTAAATGTAAAATGGTGGCAAAAAGACTATCATTTGTGTATTTTGTGCAAAAATCGCATTCATGTTCTAAAGAACTGGGCGTCAACATAACAGTTGTGAGAGACACATAATTACCAAAACAGAACCCTATGGTGTGTAGAGAGTCAACTCTCGTAAGCAACATTTCAGAAGTTCCACAAGTTCACAGTGTCTCTACTAAGGAGGTAACTATTTCTAAAGCGAGAGAGAGAAAACAACTGTGAGACAATCAACATATACACTCAACAAAAATATAAACGCAACACCTTTGTTCCTGCTCCGATTTTTCATGAGATGGACTTAAAGATCTTAAATTCATTCCAGATACACAATATTACCATTTCTCTCAAACATTGTTCACAAATCAGTC
>JBBKCR010000610.1:0-13279 GCA_037577295.1 Ladigesia roloffi | reverse complement strand
CTCTCTTTCTCTCTCTTTCTCTCTCTTTCTCTCTCTTTCTCTCTCTTTCTCTCTCTTTCTCTCTCTCTCTCTCTCTCAGCCCTGCGATGATCAAGGACTGTGGCGTGCACTGGGTGATTCTGGGACACTCTGAGCGGCGTCACGTGTTCGGAGAGAGTGATGAGGTAAGACCTGGTTGATAAATCGAGCTGAACAAACGCATCATTGCAACACTGACTGGAGGGAAGTCTGATCTACAGTTATGTTTGACACCCCTCTCTCTGGTCTCCCTGGACCTGTCTGTGCTTGGTCTTGCAGCTGATTGGTCAGAAGGTGGCCCATGCCCTGGAGAACGGTCTGGGCGTGATCGCCTGTATTGGAGAGAAGCTGGACGAGAGGGAGGCCGGCATCACCGAGAAAGTCGTATTCGCACAGACCAAAGTCATCGCAGGTAAGTTAATACTGGGGCTGCGTTGGTTTCATCTCTCTCTCCAGAGGGCAGGTAGGGTGGTCCTTCCTCTCCTCCACCACTCAGAATAGTTCTGGGTGGGTATTAAATAATCCCAGTGACTAAAATTGGGTAGAAAAAAAGGGAATGCCAGGCTCTTACTACTGAGAGCTGACAGGTGTTTTGTGTTCTAGATAACGTGAAGGACTGGAGTAAAGTGGTGCTTGCTTACGAGCCTGTCTGGGCCATCGGCACCGGCAAAACCGCGTCTCCACAGCAGGTACCAGCTCTCTCTGTCCTGAACAGACTCCTCTAGCAGGTCTGTGGGAGACGCTCAGTAACTGGTCTGTCTTCTGCAGGCTCAGGAGGTGCATGATAAGCTGAGGCAGTGGATGAAGGCCAACGTCTCAGAGGCCGTAGCAAACTCTGTCAGGATCATCTATGGAGGTAAGCTGTAAAAATGTGTGTGTTTGTGTGTGTGTTTACAGTAAACGCCCAAACTGGACAGATATTACCTTCAGAGGGCACCTGAGGAATAATGAAAAACTCTACTTGTGATGTGAAAAAGCCATAAAATGCCTATTTTTATAGTGTTAACCTCAAATACCATTTAAAATGTAATTTTATCTATACATGACCCTTAAAGAAAATGAGAAGGTAAACCTGTGTACAAAGTGTACAGTTCACACTGAACTCCTGCAGTGCTGGAATATAAATCCTGATGTTCTCCCTGTATAGACTGGACTGTAATTCACGCAGCACATTTTCTTTGGCATGAGCAGATAAATACAATAAGAAATTCATTTAATTTACAATAATACAGTTACAGTAGAATAAGATGAAAAACTGGGAGAAACACTCTAGATGCTCCATGGGATAAAGATGAGTGTTCTGAATATTACCAAAAATGTTCATTATATTTTATATGGAAACATGGCTGAATTTAAATTAGTTAATTATAGTTTTCTTAAATGTTTGCAAAATTAGAGCAAAAACAGCATTTCTGTGGTTTCAGGGAACAATTATTAGTTCAGGAAAAATCAGCGAATCCTGAAAAGTTTGAGAGTTTACTGTGGATATATAATATATATGGATGGATGGATGATGGTACAAGTTTGAAGATTAAAGAGCATTATGATAACTGCTCCCATCCCAATTAGGCTCTGTCACCGGGGGGACCTGCAAGGAACTGGCGTCCCAGAAGGACGTGGATGGATTCCTGGTGGGTGGAGCTTCACTGAAGCCGGAGTTCATCGAAATCATCAATGCTAAAGCGTAGACGCTCTAGGCGGCAACCAGTGAGGCCGACGCACCCCCCCACCCCTACCTACTCCCAGCACTTGGATCCCATTCGAGTATTTTTTTCTAAAGGGTTCTGTTGATGCGGATGCATCCATGTCGTTTGTGCGTGTTGTTGTTTATGGTTTCTGACAGTAAATGGCACTCTAGGTGGAGTAGGTTCATCACTCTGAAGGGATTTGGTGTGTGGGGTGTTCTGAGCCCCTCACACTCATTAAAACATCTAACCTTACAATAACCAGCACAGGGCCGATGGGCCGTGCCTTTACTTGAACAATGTTTACCGACCTTTTTGTGTGCTTGGTGTTAACCCTAGGACAAAAAGCCTATGTTTTTCTTAAGCCTGTGCAATTTTCCAGCACCGTAGTGCTACGTGTCTTTACCTGTATTAATTTAAAGATGTATTACAACCACTCTCTGTCCTCTGGGGCTGGAGGTTGTTCATTACATGTCAGTCATGGTGTCATGGCCAAAGGAAACGGCAAGTAGGAATGTTGTAATAAATGTCTGAGAGTGGAATGGAGCTAAAAACGTCTGGAGTTTTGTTTTCTTATGTGCTGAACATGGTTAAGTCTATAATTAGTTACAATTTTAGATTCCACATAAAGAGTAGATCAGCAAAATAAAGTTCATGTTTATTTGCTCAATCAGGGTCGAATCCTCTTGGATTGTGCTCCCACCCATGAACTCATTAACCCAAAATGGGACTAGCTGACAAACATTTTTTTAATTTGGAGGGAAGTGGGTGTGTCCTTGTCATTTTTGTCACGAGTAGCAGATGGCGACTGCACTAGAGTCTCTACTTTGCCACCCAGTGGTGACGGAGCTGATTACAACCATACCACATCTTAGAAAGTGGGTCTAATGCTCAGACTTGGGGACGGTCCACTTTCTCAGCATATTTCCAGAATCTAGACCAAATTGGAATGTAGATCCATTAACTCTGGCTTACTAACCTATCCAGGAAGATAAAGCATGTTACTGTTTGTTTCATGGCTCTTGCGCTGTCCAAAACTAAAATGAAATCTCATGAACGATGATCTAAAACTCCTACATTTACATAATAGTAAATATGGGCAAATGATGTAACAGTACTGGTGATTTGTTTCCAGATATCTTCCTGGGAACATTTAGGCTATACAGTCTTTGGCCAGGGTTTACACTCAGTTCTGGCTGGTCAGAGTCCTGAATCTATCAAACTCTCACACAATTCATCCTGGAGTTTTTCTGTGTGGAATAACCTGACAGAATCCACTCCTGCGTGACCACAGCTCACTCTCGCTGCTTCAACACAAACGGAAACTGTTTTCAGAAAGGAGACCGTAGATTATCCTACAGGATTAGGATTTTAATCGGAGAAACCACCCCTTATGTTAGAAAAGAAAAACCCCACGCCTTTTCAATTTCTATTTATTTCCTGAAGAGCAGGTACAGTATGTACAGGTAAGAATATACAAACGTCAATGTTTCGTGGGTCATAGATCGAGACGTTAAAAAGGTTTGGATCTGGAAGAGAAGGCGGAGAGGCAGAGCCGCTGCTGGGGGAATACTTACGGCAAAGCATAGACCACATATACAGGCATCACAGTCCTTACACACTAATATTAAACACACAGAGGAGGGGGGTGAAGGGGGAGGGCAGGCGGACGGGAAGGGAAGACAGAGGAAAGAAAAGAGAGAAAGAGGAAAACAAGAAAAGAGCAAAGAAAAAAGAAAACCAGGCTAGAAAACTCAACCGACAAGTGAGTGTCGATACATTCACGAAGGAAAGAGCATCAAAGAATAAACAACAAAAAAAAGGTACTGATGTGTGGAAGTGAGTCAGAAAGGGCAGGAGAGGAAGAAATAAAAGTCACGAGCCACGTTTACAGAGAGGGATGAGGGGCATTAGAAGTATTCAGAAGCTGGAAAACAATACAATCAGTTCCTGGACGGGAATATTAAACATTAAACATCTCAAGAGAAATGAAACACTGCGTTCAGAGAAGAGGGCAAACATTTGAAATGAAATTCTCATCGGTCTAGAAAACGGGAGAGGCTGAACCACTTCGGTGGACGCCGCGCTGCGCAACACTAAAGAGCTTCAGAGAGAAAGAATGCCTTACAGACTTTACAGAGCTGGATCACCCAGTGGCCAATCAAGCACTGTACAGTTCTGAGGACCAGGGAACAAAACACATCCGAAACTGGAAATTTAATCTCACTCACGATTCACACCGAAGTAGTTCAGCCTCATCTTAGTGTTCAGTTACAGTGTATTGAGAGAAAACAAAACAAACAAACAAAAAAACAAATTCATAAAGAGGCTTCCATCAATCTAAGGCATTGTCATCATCATCATCATCATCATCATCATCATCATCATCACACAATACTGGTTTAAGAAAGCATTTCATCATTCAGCTTTTGCCCGGCACACAGCCGCCTCTTTCCAGCACAGCTCTGGATACAAGTTTCCTCTCATCTTTCTCATCCCTCGCTTAGCTCCAGTTATGCATGACTGCAAGGACAAAAAAAGAGAAATCTGGTAATGAGATTAAAGACAAAGAGAGAAATAGAGAGAGCGAGAGAAAGAGACTCAATAGGAGAGAAGAGGAAGTATTTGGGGGGAGGGGGAGGGTTCACAAAACCATTCATAACAGCAGCTCGTTTACAAAAAACCATCAAAGGAAGAATAAAAAAAGAAAAAAAAAACCAAATGAAAATAAATGCGGAGATCTACACTCTTAAAAATGGAGTCTTTGAGTGATACCAGATAAGAACCAACTTTGATTCTCAGAACCTCCAGATGTCTGTTGGGCTTTTTGACAAAAACAATAGATACTGAGGGTCACTGAGGACTGGTCTGAGAACCACTATTTTATATATATATAAATATATAAAATTATTATATATATATATGATTTGAGAACATTTAGAAAGTTTCTCTTAAAGAGTGGTTCACACACCAGACTCCAGGGCCCATCAGACAGTCCCACATTCGGAGGATGGATGATCCAGACCACCGGAGGTCCTGTGGACGACCATTCTTAAGAACCATCTACTGAATGGCTTTAAATAGATGAAGGTTTTCCATGGTATAATGCAAAGATACCTTTTGGGATTTTAATTTTTAAGATTGTTAAGTACTGAAACCAAACACACCCTCGAACAGGATCAGTTTCAAATTATATCGAGGGAAAACTAATCATCAACCAACCAATCACAACAACCCTAGCCAGAAACCGGTGTGAAAAAAAAGTACTGTAACCAAATCTGTCTCTTGCTGCAAAGTTTTAGTCTCTCTCCTAATGGCTGAGGAAGTTAAATGGGTTTTTAGGGGAAACTGAGGATATAAAATGAAGCAAAAAACAAGAGTAAGACAGAAATAAAAAGACCAGTTTAAGAAAATGCGGATGAACAAGGATGATGGATGGTATGATCGTTCTACAGCTCACAAGGAAAAGACTTGGTTGTACAGTAAAAGCTTGGGGATAAAGTAAAGGAAAAAAAGGAAAAGAAATAAGATGACCCTCGTTCAAAATAAACACTTAGTATTAAACCTATAAATCGCTAAACACAGGAACGGAAAATCAAATTGTAATATTTATTCACCTTTCAAAATATACAATATTTACATTAATCACATCAAAATGAATGCGTCCGTACGTACACACCGTCCAAAATAAACTTTAAAAAACTCCTCAGAATCACTGCCTGCATCAGAATGACACTTACCATCGTAAATATGTAAATTTGCTCACCTAAACTGCTCTGTATTTACATCACCACAGAAGTTAAAGCACCTGAAGAAGACTCTGGGACACGAGTATAGGAACCACCTCTGCTTCGTTTGTCCTGTCTCAATACCTAACAAGCAATGCCAATACTGTTTATAAATCCGGTTAACTTCAAGACCATGGGTTCTAGATTGGTTATGCTGTCTGAGTATAGATTTCTCTGACCCTGAGACCAACACTGCATTCACAAATAACCAAAACAACAAAATCACAAAGCAATCGCGCTTCTAACGGATCTTCACCTGCAATCTTGTCAGATTAAAATATGCTGGGCAACCATGAGAATTTTTATTTTTTTTACTTAGTAGACAACTCATTCTTTGGTAGATACTTGTTTTGGCAATGTTTACTTTTAGCATTTGGGTGCATCAACATTTGATTGAAAACTACTAGGAGGATCAGATTATACACTCTGAAAATATATTCGAACGGCATCCGATCCAAGCGCCAAAGCAAAGTAGCAGAAAATCTGCCGCCGATCAATCCTGCTCCTTCCAGCAACAGCCAAGTCTCTTTTTCTTACCCGCCATACATACGTGCTCAGGATCAGAGCAGATGTTGTGGAGGCACGATGACCACACAGAATACAAACCCATACACTGCCAGATCCGGACTGGACAGCAGCAGAACAGCAGAGTTGAGATGGTAGTGTTGATTGTACTGCCCTCTGGTGGACGGTGTTGGAAAAGCATTTTCTACACACCGCAGCAGCCAGCTCCGCCATCCATGGATGATGTTGGTTTACTTCAGCCCATCTGTGCTCTGGGGGAAACTGATCTTCACTCAACAGCTTGGTGATCTTGCTAAGAGGCCCTAAATCTCAGGCAGACTGTAGAACTGTAGTGGCAGTAGTGGTGTTGTTGATCTATATCCATCTATAACTAGAGTCACTTGTTTGGAGGCATTTTACTGAGCTATTTTTCACTGGGCGCTGAAAGGTGAAACCAGCAGACTTGACGAAGGCCAGATTCTGGTGTATGCATGTGTGTTGGATGGAGTAGACTGAAGGGTTAGGGGGGCGACGTGAAAAGGTAAGGGGCTTTGAAATGCGATCGAATAGCCAGAGCATCCTAACATCCTGAAGAAGGCATCTTTGAAAGTCCATACCTTTAGACAGAAGATTTTACAAACTTCTCCACTGCTGACGACATTTCTTCCGACACTGGTAGCAGGCATACAAACCATCCTCTTTGCAGCGGGAACGGCTTTGCATGATGTGTGGGATTAAAAGCAAGCCAAAAGTTCATCAAAACAAGAGGACGTGCGGCAAGAAAGCTTCTAGCAGGGATCTTTGTCTTGACCAGACGAAACAGGTGCTTGAATGAAGAAGACTGACAACTTTTCTTGACATTTTTTCTTGACTTTTCTCGTGGCATGACCTTTGATGCTGCTTGCTTGAGGGGAGAAAAAACACGGAAACACAGAACACTGTTAGCTTCAATATGATTTGTGAGGGCTAGGAAAAGGGACACCCAGCAACTTCCCCTCCAAACTGCCTAAAGTCTTGCCAAATCGGAAGATGGCCTAGACCCTACTGAGCTCATGTTTGCATCTGTTTACATTCTCTGAAGGTGCAGCTACTGTGTCGTGTAGGCAGGTTCTCTCCTAATATTTAAAAATTAAGGGTTCCAAGTGAGCGCTAATCAGCAAAAATCATCCTGTGGCACTGGCGTCTAAGTTATGTGTATGTTTACAGTCCATTTCTGTGTTTGTCACACTCTATAAGAGGTATAAGAATATAAATATAAGTCTGATCTTTGCTGTACAATATCTTCCTCTGAACTGAGTTTGTTTGGCTGTGTTGTGCAGATTAAATGGTCCCTTATGTCCCTCTTATCAACTTCTACCCCTCCACCACCCCTAAGAAGTGGTCAGACAAGCTGAGCTGGCTTTGCAGTCTATCTTGCTGGGGTCTGATGGGGTGAAAGAAACCCCAAGCCCCGTCAGAAAGGCCAAGCATGTATCTAAACATGGAAATGCCAGGCTGGACTGCACATACTCCACCGGCACAGAGGGTCTGAACCTGTGGGAGAGGAAGGGAGGGGAAAACAAAACAAATTTATTAAAATATAGTGCAAGTCTATTTTGCTCCAATACAAAAACACAGTTGGTCAAGACCAGGGGTCATTAGTCTCACCTATATCAGACCAGAAAGGCTCCAGTTTTACTAATCAGGAGAACACACGTGATGCCAACAATTACATCAGTTTAAAGCAACTGATTAGTTGCATGAGGTGCTCTCCTGTTGGGATGAAATTAAAACCTACAGCCACACTGGCACTAATATATTCTTGGCCAACACAGAACAGTGTTCGGTTCACATGGCATGGTGTTCACTAGCTGTAACTCAACACCATGTCATTCCTAGAACCTGCCTGACAGTGATCAGTCCCTGTCACACAATTCCGGATGGAACAGACCTCAAAAGACAGCCGAATTATTTGACTATACTTACAACTTGCATTTGTTCCGTTTTGTTTTTCATTTGCCGTTTAAAGTTTACTGTCTGCTGAAGATACTGTGACCCCTGGGCAAGACTCTTAATCGGGAAAACCTTCATTCGAGTCCGCACTCACGTTTTGAAAATGGCCCCCAGCGCTAACTTCCTCTCGCGCTCCACAAACTTGTCAATGAGGTAGGCGCCCATGCGTGGCGCTCGTTTGTACAGCAGGAAGAAACGGTGGAAGTTTCCGAGTGCCCAGGCGGCACGGAGCGCGAGAGCATGAGACACACAATCGTCCTCGCGGAGCTCAGGGGTCAGGTACACCAATTCTGTGGTCAGGTCTGAGAGAAAAGAGAAGACAATCCTTTATTAGTCTCGAATATACCATTCCTTGTGCTCACACTGAAATTTATACTTCGGTTTTACTGATCCTGCGTGTGAAGCCCGTGAATAAAAAAAATTTAATCAAAAAATATTTTTTAAACATGGTGTGGGCCAGTTGTGTAGGACTGTGGGGCCAGATTTTATGTTTATGTTCTGCCAAACAGAATTTGGTAATGCCTTACATCTTTTGGAGTTTCATAATATATCCTGACAATTTGAAATGTCAAGCAATAACACACAAGGAAAAAAAAGGAAAAAATAAGGAAATACCGTTGTTGTATTAGCAAAAGCAATTGGCAAGCATAAGAAATAAAGTAC
Source organism: Ladigesia roloffi (assembly GCA_037577295.1). NCBI lineage: Eukaryota > Metazoa > Chordata > Actinopteri > Characiformes > Alestidae > Ladigesia > Ladigesia roloffi. The sequence continues at coordinate 4,629 of JBBKCR010000610.1, read as the reverse complement.
CTCCAGAGTTTTTAGTGAAGATGTAGTACAGTAGTCGGTAAGCGGTGAATTCTCCCAAGTTGCTCGACGGGCAGTCCTTATAAAGTTCCTTCAGCTGAGCCTGACACTGGTTGAACTCCTCATGGTCTCCCTGACAACGCAGAAGAAGCAGAACATCAGGATATCCTCAATAAAGCAAAAAACACATCCTGGAAACAAATGAGCTCCTCGGTCATCTATCAACAATAAGAAATGTACCTTCTCCAGTGCAATGCGTGCGTGAGTCTCGTAGACCTCCACTGTGAAGTCTGTTCGCACACCTTGAACCTGTGAAGAGGATTTTAACATTAGAACACAAAAACTACACCAGGACTGATGGTGACTGAGTGGCATTTGGACCTATTATTAGGCTTTACTAACAGTGAGGTCTTGTCGTATGGACTTCATCTGTTCACAGGCATACAGGTAATCCTGATTAGTCTTCCAGTGAGTTTTCACAGAAGATAGAGACTTCCGCAACACCTGAAACCACAAAACAGAAGAGCACTAGTTATAAACTGCATAAAGAAGCCCAACATGCACCCCTTTGGATACAATCGCTATTTTCTTCATAAGACACACAGTCATTCTGATGGCACGCGACTGCAAAACACTACATGAAGTGCAGGTGATGTGACTAAACACTAAAAACACAATCTCACCAAGAGAACCTTGAATACTACCAGTCTTGTGCCAGGGAAAAGGAAGAACGAATGGCAAAATGCAGAACAATTCAATCAGTCGGGGGAAGGATTACGGATTGTGAGAATGATTTTTTACTCAAATACGAGAAGTTGCAAATGTACTGCAAAATAATGAGAACAATGAAACTGTTCAAAATGCTTACAGACACAGGTCTGACTGTGGAGGGGTCCGGAGCACAGGTGAGGCGCAGGTAGTTTTTGGTGATGTCCTGGCAGGTTCCCACAATGGGGCATTCCTCCCAGCTGAGGCCTTCCTGTGTGCCGTTGGGAAGGTCAAAGGCGTTGATGTTCAGCACCAGCGGTTCTGTGCGCTTGGTGTGGAAACGTGCAGCCCTGCTCTGCTTCTTTGCCTCGCGGTTAGGGTCATGGAAATCCAGACCTGCATTGCCACCTTTCCGCTTTTTACCGATACCGGGCTCATCCATATTCCTAGAAGAAGAAAAAAAAAGAGGCTCAGGCCCTCAACTCCTCACAGCCACACCGGCCAGACATTTACCCATATAACAATCAACACAAGAGATCATGTATATATGCTTAATTCTTCTACACCATCAGGTTAATTCAGTGCCATTAACGTTGTTAGAGTCTTACGGTTTAAATACATCTTGTGCAATGTTTACATCAACACAATTTCATAGTTAGTTTAAAAAATGAGTGTCAGGGAAACAACCTGAGGTGAGAGACTGAATAAACCCAGAGTGCCTTGCTCAAAGAACAGGAAACATTTTTTTTCCCTCATCTGCAGATGAGAATCAGACCACAGTGCTCAGAGAAGTTCCGAGTCGGGTCTCAACTCAAATTAACACACACACACTGACCACAAGGTTTTATAACCCGCTTGCCACATACAATCTTAGAGGATCCGGCTTCTAGGTGCCCAAAGTCCACTAGGACATTGTAAAGTTATTATCGCTAATGGAGAGGGTCGAGGAACATCCCTGCCCCTCGCACGACTTAGCATCTCCATGGCAACCTAAGAGATTTCCATAGAAACTTACATGCGTAACATTATAATTTTAGAACCTGATAAGCCTGGAACATCTTAACTTTCTAGAAGCTCTTACACTTAGGAAACAGGATCATATAACTGTTACGACTGTGACGTTGGGTCAACACGACCCTAACACGACCCTCCAACATCCTATTCAGCAAAGAAAATCATTAACACATACATTTACCCTTCGATCCTAATGATTCTACATGTCTATTAAAAGGAATATTCTATATGATCAGAGAAATAAGGATGAATCAATGAATCAATGAATAAAATGTGAATTTCCACGACATTTTTTATGGTATCAGAAAGATGCATCACTTCCTTAAAAACAGGAAGGACGGCAAAAGCTAGTGGAGTGACCTACAAGTTTACAAGTTCAACACTTTCTTGACAATATAACCCTGGACTGCATGGTTAATGACAATGTTGTTTATACTCATAACAAACCTTTAGAGCACAGGTGTGCATGTACACTTAGTGACTAACAAAAAATTCCTAAATTTTAGACAACACCACCAAGCAAATCCTTCACCTCCGCCCCCGGTTTGCTTTTCCTCTTCCTCGGCCTCTGTCCCCGACTCCCAACCTCCCTCGGTCTCGGTCTTCCCCTCTACCTCGCCCGGCCCGCTGCTGCCGCCGAGAGAGAGGTCGCAGGTCACTGGAAATACTGCTATCTGACTGGGATCCAGAGTCACTGCAGACAAATAAACAAACTTCTGATCAACCATGAGCTCCGCTGTCACTTTAGGTATTTCTGTGACTGAGGACTTGGCTTTCAGTTCAATTTGTGTGTTTTAGGGTTTTTCATTGTACCTGCGGCGATGTCTACTCCTGTCTCTGTGACGGCTGTGAGGGGAAGGTGATCGGGATGAGGAGCGGGAAGAGCTGGAGGACGGGCTTCTCTGAGAAAAAACGTTTCTATAGTTGCCCAGCCTGTTCCCGCCCCTGCCTCGGGTGGCTCCACCTCGACCAATGGTGTTGTCCTGCGAGCGCTGCGGAGCAGCTTCCCAGCGAGACTGCCTGGGCTTCACACTGTGGAAAACACAGGAAGAGTGTAATTTCTATTACTTAAAATTGAAAAATAAAAGGGGGATACAAATTAATGAGGATAGAAAACATCATCCTAACAGCTGATTTTACTTTTCACTATCCCTTCATAACACATGCAAAATAGTTAAGCCACGTTTCAAATCTGATTGCTGTTTGCAGGCACTGTCCTTCATTGTTCTATAAATGAATGACCATCACCCTGATAGTCTGTTTTCAGAGTATCCGTATACTGCGCTGTCATAGCAATAATGCTCATCATTATTCAGTACATATGTGAAAAGAAAATCAAAATTAACCAAGAACAAAAGAAACAAACACCAGGATGAGGATAACAGACATGCAACTCACTCTGGAAGAGGTTCTCGTGTCCAGTCAATGGTGAAGGCTGAGCCATCTTGTAATCTACTCTGCAAAATGTCTTTCAACAGCTTCTCTGTGCGGTCTTTGTCCTCTTCTGTCTCACAGGCCGTAAAGCAGCGCTGCACATACTCCTTCATAGTCTGAGGCCAGTCCTGGGGACTACACACACAACACACACCAACCGTTTCCTTAGTTTATCTTCAGGCCACTGAGGCATTTGATGCAATTCTCTGTAGTTATGGTCTTTTGCTCTGCAAATCAGTTTTATTACTGCTACAGAAGGTTGTTTTGTGTATCGATGAATCTAGATATTCATGAAATCCAACAAAGGTCATGACCTTTAAAAAAAAAAGAGAGAAAAAAACCCCCAGCTATTTTTCCTAGGAAATACTTAATCACCCATCAAGTGTTTACCTTTGCATTCTAATAAAATGTGAGGCATAAAACAACTTAACTCTCCACAGAGGCTCTTAGGAAATATCCTGCATATTCATTATACTCTGAAAATCAAAATGAACAACTATGTACACAGAGAGATATAAACAGACAGAGAGAGAGAGAGAGAGAGAGAGAGAGAGAATGAGACAGAGAGAGAGAGAGAGAATGAGACAGAGAGAGGGAGACTCACCCTGTCTGAGCTGCTCCTGCTGTGGTTGTCGTTGCTGAAGATGACGTGGTTGTGGAGGCAGCTGTTCCAGGCGCCTGCTCGCCAGAGTTAAAGCCCTGATTGGACATGACATATGGGCGTTTCGGGATGTTGAACTTCACAGCACCACTTCCAGGAGCCTCTGTTGGCAAAGAAGAGTGAGAACTTCCCAAACAGCAACAAACATATCCATCAACTATGAACACACCTCACAGAAACACAAACCATTCTTGAAATCATTTTGTGTGACCCCTAGGGTCCTTTACGTATATTGTAATGACTAGGGATGCTCCGATCAGGATTTTTGCCACAGATTTTTTGTCTAGGTGATCGGCCGATACCGATGCCGATTCTGATGCTTCAAGTTTATATAAGTGATATCACCATTCACTTTTATTCAGATAAAGTAATAATATAAATGTTGCCTTTGTTGTATGTGTGCAAGTATGTGAGTTTTCTCCTGTTGTGTGTGTGTGTGTGTGTGCGCGCACAAGAGTTCTTTCATGGTGTGGGTCTGTGTGTGCGTGAGAGGTTTCTCGTGGTGTGGGTCTGCGATCGCAAGAGAGTTCTCTTGGTGTGTGTGCTAGGGATGTGCGGTATACCGGTACCGTGAAAACACTTTTGTTTTTTTTTTCCAAACGGTACAATATCAAAAGTTGGCTCGGTTCGGTATTTCATCCGCTGTTCCGATTTTCACCACTATACGGCAGTGTTGCGCAAACTGGCTCAAAACTGGCAAGCGTGATAACAGACAAATGCCATGGATCACACAGGTAAAACGCGCTCTACACATTCGAAATGAATTAATAACGAGTGGTAGAAGTGAAATATGGCATTACTTAGCCTACAAAGGT
>JBBKCR010000591.1:0-13279 GCA_037577295.1 Ladigesia roloffi | reverse complement strand
TACAAGCAAGCTGTGTCCTGCCTCATGCTAGAATTTGTCAGTGTTAGAACCTGATTGCATAAACTGCACCCCCCCCCACCCCCCTAAAACAGGGTCTAAAACAGCCTGGGCTCTTCCTATTTATCCTATTGCCTTACATCAGAACTGTAATAAAACAGGGTTCCAACAGTCCAGTGTCCCCAGCTGACCTTGCAGGCTGCCTGAACATGAGCCAATTCAGGAAGTCTGACAAAACAGGGAGGAGTCATTAAAAAGATTTCACTTTCACCTACAGTGCACATTTTCCCTTTTACTCTGACATTTCTGAGAAATCCACTGTGTGCTGTTCATCCTCCAGATTAAAGGTGTGAGTAAATTGTTTGCAAGAAATTTTAAGATGGTAGTAAATACAGAAATGGGTTAAAACAAAAAAAAAAAAAAATGATTTAACAGTGTGAATAACAAGGAATTAAAAAATGTAGTTTTCCTGGGTTTAATTGGCCAAAAGTGTCCATGAGTGCGTCAAATGTTACAATTGGGTGTATGGAGTACATTATTCATATATTTAATGAGTTAAAAATTCACAGACCTGAAAAAGCTCCAAATCCAAAACTTTCATTCCATTTGAATTAACACCATTTGAAACCTCAATTACCATTTTCCCTATTCTCAATGCTACTGAACATGTCTGAAATAAGTAACTGTTTAACAACAACTCTTATTTATTTTATTATCGTGCACAAACACAAACCATTGTCTGACATCCTTAATGTCACACCTACCGCTCTGGTCACCCCAATGGTAAAATTGTGTCTTTCATTTGTTCCATTGGAGTGGAACAAAGAAAGACATGATCTATCTCACATTTGACACTGGTTTATTTGTACTATCTTGTATTGGACACTGGTTTTACTGTGATTAAACCTTAAAGGCTCTTTAGTGTGTTTTGCTACTCTGGGGCCTGCGTCTTTGCAGTCTTTACATAAGCAATTTTCTCTAGTATCAATAAAGTTTTCTGATTCTGATTGTAAAATAATTGCCATCTGAAGCTAGGGAACATCAGCACTGTCCAGAATGACTACAAGCAAGCTGTGTCCTGCCTCATGCTAGAATTTGTCAGTGTTAGAACCTGATTGCATAAACTGCCCCCCAACCCCCCCAAAGAAACAAATAAAACCCCTGATTGTGACATTATCAGTTTGCGATTGTGCAATATTGCAGTTATAAACAGATTATTAACTGTATCAATTTACAGGTAGCATTTTTGAGAATAATTCATTAGGCAGAATAATTCATTAGAACAATTGAACTATCATATTAAGGGGTGTAATGGACAACAAAACCATATTCCAGGAATTCAGGACTCAAGACCAGAGTTTCCAAGTCAAACAAAGTCCCTTTATTTACCAGGCAAAGAGCGATTTATACTAAGAGCACCCATTTGGTGGCCAATTTAAAGACATGAGACATGGCCCTTTATTCTTACTCTCCTAAAGGTCATACTGCTCCTCCTCCTTGGTTTCCAAGAAGTCACATCTTCTTACTTCTATTTTTCCTATTTTGGTTCTGCAGCATACAACCAAACATTTCTCACACACTTTCAGTTTCGGTCTTTTGTTTTCCCATCCAGAGGAGACCAAAAAAAAATCTTTGCTTTCAGTAAAGAATGAGTTTTATTTGACGTCATTTACTGTCAGTCTGCTCTGTTTCATTGTATAGGCTGTAAACATATGCTATAGATTAAAGCAAAAACAGAGGGTTAAGGGCCTTTTGGTTCCATAGGTGTGGCTACAGCAGGACGTACATCAAGCCAAACCTCAGTTCAAGAAAACCAGGATTATTTTAAGGAAAACAATGTATGTGCAGTGAAGCAAAATACACAGAAAGCCATTAGAGCTAAAGCCAGAAGCATTACATTAGAAGTGTGTTTTGAATAAACACTTATAAATTAAAGTATCAGCTCTTTTGTAAATGTGAAATATGATGTCTCAGGCAAGACCAAGAAAATCTCTCATCCTGTGTCAGTTACAGCAAACGTTACATTTCAAATAGCTCTCAGTGTGACTGCTCAGCATATTAATACTCAAAGAGCAAAGGTCTAAAACAGCCTGGGCTCTTCCTATTTATCCTATTACCTTACATCAGAACTGTAATAAAACAGGGTTCCAACAGTCCAGTGTCCTTGCAGGCTGCCTGAACATGAGCCAATTCACGAAGTCAGACAAAACAGGGAGGAGTCATTAAAAAGATTTCATTTTCACCTACAGTAGACATTTTCCCTTTTACTCTGACATTTCTGAGAGATCCACTGTGTGCTGTTCATCCTCCAGATTAAAGGTATGAGTAAATTTTTGCAAGAAATTTTTGCAAGAAATATTAGGATTGTAGTAAGTATTAAATATCAAACATTAAGAAAATAGGTCTGTATTACATGCAAGTCTCTGTAAGATCTGCTGGTGCAAGTTTTTTTGTTTTTATTTTATCATGGGTAAAATGCTTGAAATGTGTAAGGGGGTTTACTGTTTTCTTTCCATTGTGAATTCTGAATTCTGAATTCTGAGGGGTGGCAGTGATGCATTGCATTGATCAAGCAGTAAAAAGGCTTGATGCTGGAAATAAAAGCACAGTGACCTCATGTTTAATTTTCTAGAGTTAGGAATGGAATAAACACTCAGAAAATTAACTTGCCCTTTTGCACAAAGTTTGACTTGCATTAGCAAACTAGTAAACATTATGCCAGCATTTAAGGTGGACCAGAACACATGAAGAAGAAGCTGATGAATAACATCAGTTACAGGGTAGAATGATACCCAAACTTTACGTGCTATTACTAGGATTTATTGTCACTTGTACAACAAATGCACTAGCTGTGAAATGATCTGAAAATGAATTCTATACCAAAATAAGGCTAATGCATTTTATTTACTAGATGGATGAGTTCTTGGAACACAATCTTGGCTTTGAAATGATCACTGATGATGAAATCAAAGAGGCTCTGGCTTTTGAAGATCTGCCATCAGCTGTCAGCAAGATTATGATTTATTTTGAACAGCAAGATCATGTGGAACTGAACATCGCTATAACTGGAGAGTCCGGCTCTGGGAAATCTACCTTCATCAATGCCTTCAGGGGTCTGGGGGATGAAGAGGAGGGCTCTGCAGAAACTGGTGTTGTAGAGACCACTAAGGTGGCTACACTTTACCCATATCCAAAATATCCAAATGTCCAATTGTGGGATCTCCCTGGAATCGGAACCCCCAACTTCAAAGCTGATGAGTATCTTAAACAGGTTGTGTTCCAGCGCTATGATTTTTTCATCATCATCGCCTCAGATCGATTCAGAGAGTGCCACGCCCGTTTAGCAGAAGAGATCATAAAAATGGGAAAGAGGTTCTACTTTGTTCGCTCAAAGATTGACAGCAACATTGATGCTGAAAAAAGAAAGAAGATCTTCAACCAGGAAAATACACTGGAAAATATCCGAAAAGACTGCATTGAAGGTTTGCAGTCTTTTTCAAATAAATACTACAAATACTACTTAATATAATATAATAATTATTATTAATATTCCTATAATTACTATATATCAGTGTATTGTTTACATGTTTTGTAAATGAACATTTTCTTTTCTTCTATAGGGCTGGAAAAGATTGGTGTAAGTTCTCCTGCCGTCTTCCTGATCTCGTGCTTTGACCTTGCTCTGTATGATTTCAACTCTCTTGAGGAGACCATGGAGAGGGAACTTCCTCAGCACAAGAGACACGTGCTGATGCTTGCCCTGCCAAACATCACCTTGGAGATCAATGAGAAAAAGAAGGCGGCACTGCAGAAAAACATCTGGAAGTTGGCTCTGCTGTCCGCTGGGGTAGCATCTGTTCCAGTACCTGTTCTAAATGCATCTCTTTCAATCGCTGTAGATGTGGCGATCTTGGTGACAGAGCTTAAAAGGTACTACAATGCCTTCAGCCTTGATCCTGTCTCTTTGCAGAGACTCTCTGACCGTTCAGGGAAGTCAGTAGATGAGCTGAAAGCTGAAATGAAGTCCCCGCTACATGCAGAAATAAACAAAGATCTGGTCATTAAGTTGCTGTCTGGTGGCGGTGCTTTCGCATTAGAAGCAGCAGCAGAATACTGGCTGGGTTTAATCCCTGTACTGGGATCTCTCACTGCTGGTTCACTGTCCTTTGCCACAGTGTACTACACACTGAAGACCTGTCTTGATGGGCTGGCTGAAGATGCCTTCAATGTGCTCATGTTAGCTCTGCAGACACCAGTGTGACTTTATCACACATTATCTTACTAGTAAATAACCAGAAAATATTAAACATACTTAAAACTGCATCATTGTGTAAATCAATATAAAATTGAATATTTGAAAAGTGCAGAACTAACAGTTAGCGATTGAGCATGAGACAGGTAGTTTGTCAGAGGAACCACCGCTGGGGCGGTATACAGGCTAAAGACAAGAGAAAGGCGACAGAGAAGCAGGGCATAGTTTCTGCTAACTCCACTGGGATAAAGCTGTAACATTACACATTCCAGACAATGGCGACACAACTCAGAGACTGTTTGACCTACAAGCTGTTACGAAAGTAACTCTTTAAAACCGCAGGGCAACAATTGCTGTGCCACTGTCTTAATAAAGTTCAGTAACTCTGTAAAATGTATTTTCAGCTGAGACCCCAAAAGTCTTGTTCATGTTTCTAATGACTGGCAATTCTGTAGTGTTTTAAATCATTTGGGGAAACTTTGGGAGGATCCAGTCAAACCTATTCATTTGTATGCAAGAATAAAAAATAAATACAAAAACATTTTAGTATTTCACTTTAAATTCCCAGTAACAACAATACACTTAAATGTTACAAATGCTTTTATAAAATGGAAAAGAAAGTCAATTTGTAACTACAAAAATAAACAATAAGTGAAAAAATAAATGTGTTCAAGTAACTTTTTGTTGTGCTATATTGCGACTGGTTTATCTGTCCTAACTTGCATAAGACACTGGTTTATCTGTGCTATCTTGCATTGGACACTGGTTTATCTGTGCAGTCTTGTGTTGGACACTGGTTTACAATTATTGATATCTTAATAAAAACGCTCTTTTAATTGCTACTTTCAGCTTCAGTGCACAGTTTAAGGGCATACGATTGTATGTTCCTACTCTGGGGTCTGTGTCTTTGCAGTCCTTACATAAGCAATTTCCACTAGTATCAATAACATTTTCTGTTTCTGACTGTAAATATGTGTGAAACATCAGCACTTTCCAGAATCACCCCAAGCTGTAGCATGTGCCTTACTTCACGGTACCATTTCTAAGTGTTAGAACCTGATTGTATAAACTGGCTCAATACTGATCCTGTCTATCTAGTCCCATCTCATTAAAATAAAATATATTTTCTCTGATTGTGCAGTTATCAGTGTTTTAAACTAACTATAAATTGTTTGAACTGTATCAACTCACAGGTAGCACTTTTTGACAAGGCCGCATAATTCACTATTGCATGGAACTATTTTATTAAAGGGGACATATGAGTAAAGCACAAGAGATGCTGAGTGCGTCACACCTTCCCAATAAAATATTTCTGACCCTCATGTTCTTTGTATTAAACTGCACCAAATAGATGAACTTTGTTCTAATGTGGTCCTTGCTGAAGCATTTTTTCCCCCCTAGCATATAAGGTCATATTTGTCTGTAATGTTGAATATTCATTCACTTGTTGGCCAAAATTCATTTAGATCTTTAAATACTTTTACAGTAGATTTATTATTATCACAGAGCTTGTAATTAATTAGATTTTTTTAATTGTGTGGCACCCCTAATAATAACACAAATAGTGCTTAAGAGTCTGTTATTGGGCTTAGTAGAGATCAGCAGTATATAAATAATATTGACATAAGTAGTAATGTGCTCATGGTAGACTATTAAACATAATAATGATAACAATATAATATCACAATAATATAATATTGCAATAATCCACACAGTATTTAAAAAGTTAATTGTGATTTTAAAGAGTATTATAAGCTATTGTTAATGTACCCAAGTTCAATGAAGCATTGAATATTTCTTACAATTGATGAAGCTTAAGTAATATACTAAGTATATAATAGAAACTACATCTTTTCAATACCTGTGAGGGTGATATGTGATAAGAAAAATAAACGTGAACACCTTCATCTCATTTGTTCTCGCTTTTATCCAAGAAACCTGAAAGCAGTTGGAACATGACCAGTTATACACACACTTTCAGTTTCGGTCTTTTGATTTCCCAACCAGAAGACAAAAAAATCTTTGCTTTCAGTAGAGAATGAAGTGGAGTTTTATCTGACATCATATTTACCATCAGTCTGCTCTGTTTCATTGTAACGGCATTTGCTTATATTAAGTTTAAATGAGTGTTTTGTTTTGTTTGTAGATATTTTTTGTCTTGCTAAAACCTAGATGTTATTATCATAATAAATTAACAATAGATTAAAGCAAAAATAGACGGTTAAGTGCTCTGTGGGTGTGGCTACAGCAGCCAGGAATGTAGGACATCAGGCCAAACTTTAGTTAAAGAACGCTTAGAGAAAAATGCAGGTTTATGTAAACAATACAAGTAAACAAAATATGTAAAAGCAAAATACACAGAAAGATATAAAAGCTAAAGCTAGAAGCATTACATCAGCTGTGTGTTTTGATTAAACAATTTTAAATCCATAATGTCTCAGGTAAGACAAAAAATCAGCAAACACTGCATTTCAAACAGCACGCAATGTGACTGCTCAATATATTAATACTTGAAGAGCAAAGGTCTAAATAGCCAGTGCTCTCACCTTTTATCTTCTTGCCTTACATCAGAACTGTAAAAAAATGGGTTCCAACAGTCCAGTGTCCCTAGCTGAACTTGCAGGCTGTCTGAACATGAGCCATTTTAGGAATCAGACAAAAAGGGGAAGGATTATGATGAGGTTTTCACTTTCACCCACAGTGAGGGACATTTTGAATTTTACTCTGACATTTCTGTGAGGTGTGACTTTATCACATTATCTAGTGAATAACCAGAAAATATTAAACATATTAAACTGCATCATTTTGTAAATGAACATAAAATTGAATTTTTGATTTACAGATTTTGATCAAATTAAAAGTTCAGAACTATCAGTTGAACATGGTGATTGAGCATGGGACAGGTAGTTTGTCAGAGGAACCACAGAAGGCAAAGGAGAGTAGAACATGAATCCAGCTGCTGGGGCGGTATACAGGCTAAAGACAGGAGAAAGGAGCTGTAACATTACACATTCCAGACAATGGCGACACAACACAGAGTCTGTTTGACCTACAAGCTGTAACAAAAATAACTCTTTAAAACCACAGGGCAGCAATTCCATGTTTAATAAATGCAATTACACTGTCTTAATAAATTTAAGTAACTCTGCTAAGCTAAAGAACGTTGTTTCAGCTGAGACCCCAAAAAACTTGTTAATGTTTCTAATGACTGGCAATTCTGGAGTATTTTAAATCCTTTGGGAAAACTTTGAGAGGATCCAGTCAAACATATTAATCTGAATTAAAATAAATGCACAAATATTGAAGTATTTTGCTGTAACTCTTTGGTCACAACAATATACTTAAAAGTAACACACTTTATAATAAAATGGAAAAGCAGATAAGTGAAAAATTATCTGTGATCGAGTGACTTGTGCCGTTTTGGAAGCAAAGCCATCAGTTATTTTTTAAAGATATATTCTATGATTAAAAAATACCATAACTGATACAAAATTAGGAATACACATTCACAGGGGACCTAAGTGACAGCTTTTACTTGGTGCAAAATACTTTCCTCGTAATGACATTAAAGTCTTTTGTTTACAACACAAATTTCCACTTAACACATGGTATGAGTCAAATCTCTTTTACTCCCAGAAAAAAATCGTTTTATTTTATATGAACAGCCTGTTTCTAGTGCTACAATGTAGGTATAAACACATAATTCTATTTGGTGTTTCTAACAATGTAGGTTCTATTCAATAGAAATGACAGCGTGCTCTCTGAGTGAAGCTATTAAAGAATCATTAGATGAAGAAAATGTAACAAGCTACGTATAATGAACATAATCTCAGATCATGTTCATCTCACATAATATTTCCTTTTATTTTGTCATATTGGCTCTTAATTTGCGTAATTGTTTAAATTAGTTTAGTTTTTTATTTGATAGACATTTCTAGCAATTATTGTTTTTGCTTTTGTGTTTTTCTGTAGCTGCATCACAGCCTGGTGTAAGAATTGTTTCTGATTGAAAGGCCCCATCATCGGTCTCCCCCCTTTCACGGACATTTACACAAACCCACCGGCATTGTGGATGATCCCCCACACCCCTAACACACACTGTTCTCCTTCTTTCTGTCTGGTAAATGTTTCCATAGTATACAGTTCTTCACTGCTGGAGGAGGAAAATGTTTTTTTTCTTCCAAACTAGTCACAGAGCTGTTGAACAAGCACATTGAGCTCTGGTTTGATTACTGATGTTCTCACCTGACACTGATACAGCCTAATGCCCTCAGTGCAGGAGACCGAAAAAAAAAAGTCTGAAAAAATGCCATGCTAAAAGCATGAAAATAGAAACTGGATTCGTTATAAATGAATAATGCAAATTTCAGACACAAGTGCAGATGATAAAACCAAACCACAAGATTACTGTTTCAAAATTTGATACATTTATTTAGCAGCAGTGCTGAGGCCAGGGAAAGCCCAAGACAAATAGATCAGCAACAAGATTTAACACATTTTTAAATGAAATAATTTCTCTTTTAAGGGACGTATGACAGCTCAGGTAAGACAAACAAAAACACACAACCAATAACAGATAAACAAGAGTTCATTTCTCTCAGTATGACTGATCAACACATTAATATTTGGAGGGCAAATGTGTAGTAAACTACATTATTTTACTTTCTGGCCTTACTGCTGTGCTTCAGTACTGTAATAAGAACTTTTTAAGAGCAGCTTTTAAACAGCCTACATGTCCCAAGCCCCTAAGGGGAAAAAAAGATTAATTTTGATTTTGCAAGATGATATAAAATCAAGGAGAGCAAAGCAGGACAGTAGGTTTCCTTCATTTACTCATCGTGACTCTTATTCTGTTTAAAAATGTGGTGCTGTGACTTTTCAAAATGGAATTCCTCAACTGGTCCAGTAGTATTAGTTGTTTACACCCTCCCTAAATTACCACCCCAGACAACTGCCTATAGTTCACTGGCCCTGTCTATAACTGCACTGATAAGAAAAGCAGAATTTAATAGCTTTTATTTTTCTGTTATTATGACACATTTAAACTGTTTACAAAGGGCTGCAAGGTGCTGTCATTCAGTTCAGCACTGCTTGTTTTTCTTTGAAGAGCAAACTTTAGCAAATGTTTAGAGAGAAAAAGAGAGAGTCGGTTTTACGACCTGGCAACCTTACCCAAACCTTCAAATATCACACCAGGGTCATGAGCCTCAAATACACTGAAAAAGTGAAGCTGGATTTGCCAAAAGGCCACTATACTGCCACCTGCAGGATTACAATAGGAAAAAACAGCACGACGCTAACTAACTAAAATTGCCAAACATTTAATCTGCCCACGCACTCGCTTCATCATGTAACAGTCTGGTGACTGGTGTCTGTAACTGAGCTACTTGAACATGAAATAAACGGAAAGGGACAAACAGGAAAATTTAAGGGACTCATTTTCACTTTCACTTACAGTTGTATTTTACTGACTGCGACCTTTCTGAGATTCACGTCGTGCTGTTCATGCTTCAAACTAAAGGTATGAATACATTTTTCATGATATTTCAGGCTACTATCATAACTTGCAACAAAAATTTAAAGTCTGCTTGTACGAGGCTGAAGTTGGGATTTTATTCCACAGCTTAGTCGCATTTTCCGGTACGGTCTAACGTCAACACTGCTGCAGCGGCGATGTTTTTTAGTTGGTATTTGCAGGTCTGGATCTTATTCGTCAGCCCTTATGCAAAAGAGCCTGATCCTTTTATGTGAGTTTATTAAAGGCTTAACTCTTGACCAGTCTGCTGAATCTGACATTTACATATGAAAATAAAAACCAGTTGTTCAAAATCATAAACGAGAATGTGCACTGTTTTTGTTTATTAGGCATGTGGCTGCCAGATTTTGTGAGTGAACATATATTTAGTTATAACAGTAATGGCATTTCACTGCAAATATTTTGTTGTAGAACTATAGTTCAGTAAAATACTGTTAGACTTAAAACTTAAATTAACACACATAAAATGAAATGTGTGTTATATTTTTGTGTGGACTAGAAATTATGCAGAATGATATTAAAGAAGAATCAGTTAGAGTGCTATGAGGGAGGCAGTGACAGCTAACTGTGTTAAATCTGATGGATAAGGCTGATGTATTTTGTTTTATAGATGGATGAGTGTAAAGTCACTGATGCTGCAGGGAAAGAGTCACTTTACCAGAATCTTGGCTTTGAAATTAGTGATGATGAAATCCAGGAGTTTTTGGCTCAGGAAGACCTGGCATCAGTTGTCGGCAAGATTAAAGATTATTTTTCCCAGTTGGGCTGTCTGGATCTGAACATCGCTATAACTGGAGAGTCAGGCTCTGGGAAATCTACCTTCATCAATGCCTTCAGGGGTCTGGGGGATGAAGAGGAGGGCTCTGCAGAAACTGGTGTTGTAGAGATGATTAAGGATCCTACACCTTACCCATATCCAAAATATCCAAATATCCAATTGTGGGATCTCCCTGGAATCGGGACACCCAACTTCAGTGCTGATGAGTATCTTAGACAGGTTGGGTTCCAGCACTATGACTTTTTCATCATCATCGCGGCAGATCGATTCAGAGAGTGCCACGCCCAATTAGCAGAAGAGATCATAAAAATGGGAAAGAGGTTCTACTTTGTTCGCTCAAAGATTGACAGCAACATTGATGCTGAAAAAAGAAGAAAGAAGACATTCAACGAGGAAAATACACTGGATAAAATCCGAAAAGACTGTATTCAAGGTTTGCTGATCGAGTTAATACATTGTTTTATATAGTTTTTTAAATATAGTTTTAAAATGAAAGTAAAACTATTCATAAAAAATATATTAGTGTATATTTAAAATAATTTATATTGGCTTAATGTGTTTTTCTTTTTATAACAGGGCTGAAAAACATTGGTGTAAACACTCCTGTCGTCTTCCTGATCTCATGCTTTGACCTTGCTCTCTATGATTTCAACTCTCTTGAAGAGACCATGAAGAAGGATCTTCCTCAGCACAAGAGACACGTACTGATGCTTGCCCTCCCAAACATCTCCAGGGAGATCAATGAGAGAAAGATGGCGGCACTGCAGAAAGACTTCTGGAAGTTGGCTCTGCTTTCTGTCAGTGTAGCAATTCTTCCAATCCCGCTTCTATCATTCGCTGTAGATGTGGCGATCTTGGTGAAGGAGCTTAAAAGATACTACAATGCCTTCAGTCTTGAGCCTGCCTCTTTACAGAAACTCTCAGACAGATCAGGGAAGTCAGTAGATGAGCTTAAAGCTGTAATGAAGTCTCCCCTGCATGCAGGAATAGACAAAGATCTGGTCATTAAGTTGCTGAGTAGAAATAGTGGTGCTGCTATAGACGCAAAATCATTCCCTGCACTGGCATATCTGTTAGGTGACATATTGCCCTTCTCCACCGTGTACCGCACACTGAAGAGCTGTCTTGATGGGCTGGTTGAAGATGCCCACAATGTGCTCATGCTGGTTCTGCAGACATCTGTATGATTATATTCTCTGTCTCACATTTCAATAACCAACTTATTCAAAATTAAGGTTGGGCATCAATTATAATTCATTTTAATCACAATAAATCGCATTCTTTTTTCTAAAATTCAACAATATTTTAAAAGTAGTGTATTGCACACTTTTATTTTAAAAGTACTGCTATATGAACAAATGCACAAAAACATTTATTTTGCAAAAACTAATAAGTAGCTTTTTAGTAGCAGTGCTTCCTTTAACAATGTAAAAATATTTCTTGTTAATCTCAGCTTCAACATTAATCTAATCAAATCAAATACAAAACCAATGCTATTTTTCACTGCTAGGAAATTAACATTTTAAGTAGTTTGCTGTAGAAAAGCACGGCTGAGATGTAGAGTGCTGCATGCACCCCCACATTTAAACGCTTTCAGCACCCATGGTCCAGAGCCACGATCATAACTGTGTTCAAGCATGATAAAATAATTACTATATAATGTGTTACCTTGCCAAGCCCTACTCAGTTTGAATCATCTTGCTAATTCATTCTCAAAACAAGTTTAAGAAACGCCTTTGCCCAGTGACAGTGTTTTCCTGTGGAAGGTGTTTGTTTTCAATGATGCTGCGGGTGATTTCAAGTTCAAGCCGAACTGCACTTTAACCACAGCTGAAACTCTGTTTAAGACTCCATGTACTATTTCATGTTTCTCAATCACAGCTATTGACAGGCAGGTTAATGTTGTTTTTAAGCTTTTGGTGGAACATTGAGGGATGCTTTCATACTTACTCATCTGTGTGCAATAATGAAAATAAATTAGTGCACAACAAATTGTATAAATTCAAATGGAATAATGAGGATTTACAATATAACTGATACAATGACACCATGCAGTTGACTGACAGAGGGAGCAGAACAGGGATAATACTTGATGGACTTCAGGATGGCTGATATTTTACAGCTATTTTTTTACAGATATTTTACAGATGTGATGACAGCTGTTTGCCATAGTTTAAAAGTTATGTTAGCTAATGTGAATATGTTACTCAAATTCAAAAGAATGTTACAGTTTATATCAGTATATACTGCAGCCCTGTCTGTCATTTGTTTGAGTATGTAGTTTGTGGTTTACTGTAAGATATAACCTTACTAATGCTGCGTTTTTCTGTGAATAATACTAATCTTTTCATATTCATGTAACATAAAAGATGCACTTCATTTGAATTGTACGTGTACTCTGCACCACGGCAAAGTCGAGTAATGTATTTACATAATTCATCCCTCTTGTATACGTATGTGACGGTGACCGTTCAGGTAAGGTCAATAAAACCCAGATCCTTTATCAGATACAACCAACAGTACATTTCTCTGTGTGACTGCCAAGTACATTAATATTTGTAGAGCAAAGGTCTAATAAACCATGTGGTCTGACTTCTTTACCTTACTGCTCTGCTGCAGTACTCACTACGAAACCAAAGCCCTTAATTTTACCCCTTAATATAACCTTAATTTTTACCTTAATTTCCAGTAAAGTAAGGAAAATTAAGTAGAAAAG
>JBBKCR010000590.1:0-29477 GCA_037577295.1 Ladigesia roloffi | reverse complement strand
ACACACACACACACACACACACACACACACACACACACACACACACACATACCAACACACACTACATTAAGTTGCCAGTGTTCCACTGACCTCCATGTAATACTTACAGATTAACATACACACATACACACACACTGGTCACAGTATAAACATAAAATTTTAAATATTCTGTTTAGATGTGGATCACTGCACAGCTAGTATCGATTCCAGACAACTTCAGTCGCACAGAGATGTCTGCATGTCATGATGTTTCACAGTGAAACAGACTGGAGTTGAAATTGATTTGTTCCACACCCATTACGGCCTGAAAATCAGGGCTACTGCGAGGTCAGTGCTTTTCACCTCAGTAGTTCTTATTGTACCTTTTTTAAACAGAAATAGGATAGGCGAGACTGGAGGAATGGGATGAGAAAACTTCTTCTTTTAGTTGATTTTTTTTTTTCATTTTGTAAATTTCTTTACACTCTTTAAATTTTCATTTAATTTTAGATGTAAAGAAAAGGCATAGCCAGCTATGTGGATGTGGCTGATTTTGATTTGAAGTTAATAGACACCAATAAGTATAGTTTAGTTGTGTGTATCAAAGCATGTGGTGATATTAAATGGCAATAGCTGTACTGATTATTGTTGTATGTACATGTTTTTGTCTGTGTATCTGTGTGTGTGGTGTGTTTTTTTTTTTTTGCTATTAAAGAAGCAGGTGAAAGTGTTGCACAAACCTAAGTACGGCCCTCCGGCCCCTCCCTGTCTCTCTCCTTCTATCTCCCCTCTTCTTCAACTTCTTTTCCCTCTCTCTCCATCTCCTTCTTTTCCCTCTCCCTCTTCATCTCTGTCTTTTCTCTATCCCTCTCCTTCTTCTTTTAGTTCTTCTTCTTTTTCTTATCTTCTTTTCTCTCTGTCTTTCTCTCTCTGTCTCTCTCTGCCTATCTCTCTCTCTCTGTTGCACTCCTTCTCACCCTCTTCTTCAACTTCTTATCTCTCTCCTTCTCCATTTCTTTTCTCTCTCCCTGTCCTTCTTCTTTTTCAATCTTCAATCTTCTCTTTCTCTCTCTCTCTCTCTGTTTATACTGCAGTCAGACCATTTGTTAAGGTTGTTCACTCTGTAGGAAGAAAATAAATTGGGTAAAGGTGGACAAAAAGCTGTAACTAATCTGGGTCTACCTGACTATTTTTAAGCAACTCCAGATGTCTGGAGAACCTTCATCTGGACGAGAAGGTTTCTGTCCTTCCCCACTGTGTGGGAGCCACCCATTGGATTACACTTAAGGTCTGTGTGTGATAGATTGTGTGTATTTGTGGGTCTGTGTGTGTGTGTCTGCGTGCATGTGTGTGTGAGTGAAAGGGAAAGAGGGAGCGAGAGAAAAAAATAGATAGAGCATTTGCTGGCTCAGCTTGAATCACTCTTCTACTCGCTTGTCTGGGTTTCTCTGGTAAGGATCAGTAAAGAAAGCAGCTCTAAACTCCACTGGGAACTTTCAGTCTTCAGCTGTTGATTTGACTCACACAGCTCAAAAGATTGTCTGTGAGTGTGTGTTTTTTGTGTGTGTGTTTGTGTATGTGTGTGTCTGCATGCGATTTATGATGCTATCTGCCAATACTGTTACATCAGCTAACAGACTGGAGGTTTTTGTCCTGCATTACACTAAGTGTCAGGGGTAAAATGATTCTGTCTATATAGTGAGAGAGATAGAGACAAGTTCATTGGACTCCAGGCCACAGAGTAGATCATTAATATTTAGCACCACACATACACACACACTCAAAGGTCACAGTATAGAATTGAAAGTGTAAGTTTTGAAAAGTGCCCCACATCACACACTGACACCTAGCATTTACAGTAATGTCTATATTATTTTATAGATATGGATATGCAGTAATGTCTTTGGAGCTTGAGAGTCATTTGCCTAAAAACACTGGATATCAAATGTAATTGTAACCATTTGCATGAAACCGGACTACTATTTGAAGTCATGAACTAACAACCTTTGTAGTTAAAGGTATAATGTGCTTCACATCCAGGCTTGCTACCTGTTCTTGCTTTAATTCTAACATTTCACCAGAATGAAGGTAATAAAAACAATCTTGATTTCTAAACTAGACTGATCCCACATGATAAAGAAGACCTGATAATGCAGTTATATGATGTGAAAAAGGAGAGAATGAAAAAGAATGAAATCATATATATTATTATAGACGGCTAGAAGTGGAGGAAACTTTTGAATGATATAGAATGGTTGATTGAAGTTATCATGAAATGTTTTTCAATGAAGCGAAAGGTTCAGGAAATGTCAAGTTAAACAAGTGAAGGAATATGTATGTAGTCTTATTTTAGATCAAACTGCAGGCAAGGCCTTCGAGCAAACATTCTGAAATGTGTCATAAGTAATGCTTTTCTGCTTTTCCTCAGTTATCTTTATTGAGAAAAGAGTGGGGCAAACCCATAAAGATGCTGCTTTTCAGTGAAGTATGGTCAACCCCCTTCACTTTCCAGAAATCTATAGCTTCTGCTGAGACAGAGCACATATCGTCACATCATATACATGACTTAATCTGAGGACGTTCTCACAAGATTTGGTATGATAAACCTTTAAGCACAATGTAAAAGAAAACAAAAAACCCACTCCAACCCCAGCAGGCGATCCCTGCTGTGATCTTTCAGTGGTTTGACCCCTAAACTTTACCAATAAGTATCTGAATCCCCCGCCGTCGCTGAGTGTGCTCGGTTTGCACTCGAAGGTCCCACCCTGGCGGTTTGGGTGGCTGTCATGTAGGAGGTCTCGTATGTGTGTAAGGGATTCCCAGCTAGATCACACCTCTCAGAGTTCTTGCTCTTTTTCTGCTAACGGGTGGTCTTCTCTTGTGGTTTCCACAGCCTACGTGCGGTGCGACCACTGTTTCGTTCCTTTTAGTTTTGGAGTCTTATTGCTTTGTCTTCTTTCCGTATCTCTCACTCTCTTTCTCCAGAGAAGTGGCCTTCACATTCTTTTGAGTTTTTTTTCTCTCTACATGCTGCTTTAAAACCACTGAGGACAGACCTGGTGGTTTTTAGATGACCTTTAGGATCTGGTTGACGGGAATTCAGACGTGTGAAGGGTCCCATTTTGCTGTCCCAGCTGCCTAGCATGCACATACATGCACATACTTACATATGCTTGAAAACAGTTAAGTACACCTCTAATGTTACAGCTATTTAAAAATGTATATAAATCATATAAATAAAGGTATTCACATTGTTTTGGCAAGACTTTTTGGTGAGATTACAAAATAAAATCTATTTTAATAGATTTTATATATTTTTTTCTATTTATTCTTCTCTTTTTTAAAAAGAAGAAGATTTTTTACTCTTCTAAAGGCTGTCTGTCCGTCCATCCATCAGTCCATCCATCCATCTATCTATCTATCAGCCGATCCATCCTTTCTTAGCAAGCAACAATGCTGAAGCTATTTAAGTTTGGTGTTAAGGTATACACTGAGTGTAAAGTTAAAAAGAGCAGTAGTATCAAAACAGGAAGACAATAGAACTACAAATAGAACTTGCTAGAGTGATGCAGCAGAGTATGTAAGAGGGCAAAGACTGTTCCAGATATTAGTAAAGAGTTAGTACGTTAGTAAAGAGTTAGTATGTACAGGCACGGTAAACAGATACTAGGCTGTAAAACTCTTTAATAGAGTTCTTTCTGATGAAGGATTCAAATTCAAATCTACATTTCAAACATTATGTCACATCAACATCATTGTTAAGCTTTATTCACCTGTACCCTATTTTGAAGGTCAGGAGTAAAAAGGAAAGTTTCACAGTTACTAAATATCACTGTGAATTTCATTTAGCCCTGCACCTTTTCTCACACTCCCTTTCATTGTTGACCTCTTTTCTGTGCTCCATGCGTATACACACACACACAAGCAAACACACAAGCATACACACATATATATTTCTACACACAGAGTTTAACACAGACACTTCAGATCACTTCTAAAGTGATGCTGGATATCTAGTTCCTGGGGACTGGGTTAGAAATGCATGTAATAAATGTTCATTAAAGTTTCAGCAGTTAATTACATTTTTGTGTGTGTGTGTGTGTGTGTGTGTGTGTGAGTGAGTGTGTGTGAGTGTGTGTAGGTGTGAAATCATCACATTTCAGCAAGCAAATCAGCATGCATCACAGCTGCTTGAGACATCCGTGTGTGTTGTGGGAACAAATAGATCTGTGTGTCTTTGCCTGTGTCTGTGTGTGTTTGTGTAGTTGTGTTAAAAAAGAGGTTATGTGTGCACTGGTGTCCCTGGTACCCCAATGTAGGTGTGCAGTCGTCACACTTCAGCAAGAGATGCAACATGCGTCACACTCGAGATGTGTGTGGTGTGGCCACAAATGGAGGGGCAACGTGTGTGTGTGTGTTAGCGCAACACAGGGGACGCCGTCGTCTAACCGCCCACACTTCGCTCTTTCAGAACTGACATTTAAACACTCTTGTGCTTTCTTGTGTTCCCTCGCTCTCCATTTTCCAGCCTTGCTCTCTTGAGGTTGTTAGACATCAAGTTTCACATATGTTAGAAATCAGCGGCATAAGTTTCATTTTAGCTTTGGGGGGATACACTGCTCATACCACTTTACACATACCACTTTACACGAGTGTTTCATAGTAATTGTCAGCACTGAGAATACATCACATTAAGATCAGTTAATCCACCTGCAAACATTCTTCACTTCAACACTCCAAATGACTCGAACTGTTATGTAACAAACATGCTGAACTCAGTCTCCCTCTCACCAGGAATATTTACAGTTATAATACAGCTTCTTCAAAGTGTTGTAATAGGACTGACTTCTTTATTCATTAACTCTTTAAATAAAACTCCTCAGCAACTTTAGCAATGGTATTACTACACGCACTTTACGGGCCCAGCATTTCGGGAGAGCCCATGGAAACCCTCTAATATTTAACCATCCATTAGTGTAAAAATTCATTTGATCTTTATTGTATTTGGTAATCTAATTTATTAACGCAATGTAATGAGGATTTGAATTGTTGTTTAGTTTTAACAATATTTGTATAGCCTGACCTCCCGCAGTCCCCCGCCCCCAACACCGTCCACCACTAGGTACGGCCCAGTTTACGTTAGTCTAGTGAAAAAAATCAACACTTTGATTGCCAACAACATAAAGTTACATGATTAAAACTACTATAGCTGCTGTTTAACTTATAGGCTATCTCATGAAAAGAGGCATGTAGAAATAAACGGTTTCACCTACTGAGAGCTTAGACTCTCACCTTTCAAACGAGCCCATGTGTCTTTATATCACACAGAATAGGCTATGCTGTGGCTGTACAAAAATCGGCAACAATTATGTAAATTGCTGACAGTCTGGGACGAAGCTTCCGAAAACGGTGCGGTAGTCAAAGTTTTGAAGCAATAGTTCACCCAAAAATGAAAATTTGATGTTTATTTGCTTACCCCCAGGGCAACCAAGTCGAAGGTGGCTTCGTTTCCTCAATAGAACACAAACGCAGATTTTTAGCTTTAGCCGTAGCAATCTGGTAGTCATTTAATGGAAGTGGATGGGCGTCAAACCTTTCAAAGTAAATAAACAGGCACATACAAATCCAAATTACATCCTGTGGCTCATGACGACACATTGTTGTCTTAAGACATCAAACGATCCGTTTTTTTGAGAAACTGAAAAGTATTTATATAATTTTTTACCTTTGATAGATGACCGTCTTGTGCTAGGATACGCAAACACGGGAATCTCTGTGCTCTGTGTAAACAACGAGTGACGTATTCACGCTACAGATCGCTTACGGCGTTTGCGTAACCTACACCACGCATACACAGGGGGCTCGAGATGGTCGCCTTTCAGAGGTAAAAAATTATATAAATATTGTTCAGTTTCTCACAAAAACAATCGTTTCGTGTCTTAAGACATCGTCACAAGCCACAGGGTGTAATCTGGATTTGTCTGTGCATGTTTTTTTTACTTTGAATGGTTTGATGCCCATCCACTTCCATTAAATGACCACCAGACTGCTATGTTCTTGGGTGAACTTTAAGAGTTTAAGACTCTTTAAGAAGCTTTAAGAGTTATTTGTCAATATGTGTTGAAATTACCAACTGTAAGGTTTGTTTCTTTATGGAACAGGCTATAAATGTTATTTTGTTTGGCCTGCAGGTATCTATGCCCTGGCTATCTCATCCAAGCATTTAGTCTAGTCCTAATAACCAGTTGGCTATTCATTATAACAAATTATAACAAATATATACATGTCTTGATCTATTAAATGCAATCTACAATATGCAACTACAGAGCATTTTTGGAGAGGTCTGTATTGCCCTCATGATCTTTTGCACTCTCCCTCTTACTGTAGCTGGAGGGGAAAGAGCATTCAGTAAATTTCAATAAAAAAGCTTTATGAGGTCAACAATGTCCCAGGAAAGACTTAACAATCTTGCAATGCTTTCAATTTAAATTGGGCTAGCTCTCTCACTGGCCTTCAGTGATTTGATAAAAGATTTTGCAACAAAGATTATTATTGATTTTTTATTTATTTAATTCAAATTTGTTTTATTTTATAAAGCCTAAGTGAAAGAGAATGTGGTTTGTGTTACAGTAAATTTGCACTCAACCCAAAATAAATCTGTCAGCATGTTTCTTGCGTAATTAGTACATCAATAAACAGTTGATGTAAAATTTCTAGCTACTCCCAATTATAAGTTCACTTAATACTGACATAGTGTTCAGTAATAATAATAAGAAGAAGTAGAATGACAGGCTATTATAGTGCCTTGGGAAATACAATTTGTTGGGTAATCATGTGGTATAAAGATATTTCGTAGTGTACATACAAAACCAAACAGTTGTGATCAATAATTAATTACATACTAAACTAGTAATAGGCTAATAGGAAACTCCATTAGTAGTGCGCGTGTGTTGGTACAGTTTGAGGGAAGCATGGGGCCCAAAAATGTTTTCTTTCAGGGGGCTCAAAATTGCTAGCTACGCCCCTGGTGTAGCGTAGTGAGAGAGAGACAGAGGGAGAGAGAGAGAGAGACAGAGAGAGAGAAAAAGAGTGTGGTGACAGGACTAGAATAAGTAGGGCTTTACTCTACCGAACATAGTGCCAGCCAGGCACAGGACAGTGGAGCTGAGAAATAGACATGTGGCATCTTTGATAACTAGCTAAAAACATTAGAACAAACCAGGCTAAGTATGTTAAAAGCTGGCAGTGTCTCACATGATCACAGACAGACACTTTGGACATCATGGAAAGTCTTGAATATTAGAAAAATGCAGTTGGGGAGAAACATGAAAGACACTGACCAATATGGACTGTTCTACTGGGCACATAGGGACATAAAGACATGATGAAAAAATTGGAATTAAACCAAAGGTCCAATCTATATTTTTATTAAAAAATAGATTTTTTTATGTGGTTTGTAAGAAATTGTATGTGTTGAAAGTAAACATGTCCCTTTTAGAGTGAGTCACAAACAAGTCAGATTTACAGCTATGGATGACATAAATGCACAAGGGCATGTTCATCTGATGTCTGCTGATAATAGCTGTCTATTAGATCCTGTCAGGACATCTAAATACTAAATCAAGCCCCAAACCAAAGCTCCTCTCCTCAATTCCTGAGCCAGAGCTTATGAGGGCCACTCCATCTGTAAGAAGTTTGACATTTTCTCACATTCACACAAAAACACAGCCAACCCATGTTCCACAGGTACAAAAACAGGTGGCAATATGTTTTAAATGTACCCTGTGAGATTCAGACTCAAGAGTAGGAGTTACATGTGTGGTTTTTGGTGTGTGTGAACGGGAGAATGTGAGACAATATGTGCTGTGTGTGTGTGAGCAGAAGGAAATAACCTTTACCCGTCTCTTCCAGCACCTCTTTTGATATTCCACACCTTGCCCTGGCCCAAATTTGTTCCGACTGTCAGACTTTCTCGGTCGGCGGCCCTCTCTCTTCCTTCCTGTGGTTCAGCAGAGTTAATCCCTCGCTCCGTAGGCTCCTCTTCCAGAACAACCCTTCCTTTCTTACCAAAACAACGCCATCAGGCACCTTGGAAATCCACCCAGTTTCCCCATTAAAGAGGCGTGATGGAAAATCTGTTGATTTTCCTGATTGGATTTAGCCGTGTGAAAGCGAGCCGGGACACAGAGGCTCTGGGAAAAGGCCTGGGATGAAAAAAGATTGACAGAGAGAATAAAAAAAGGAGGGATAAGATGCAAGTGGAAATATAAAGTGATCTACTTTATTCCTCGTGGCAGAGGTTACCACTAGAGGGGGGAAACTATACTTGATTCGTTTGGTTTTGATGCCGCTGTTACTGTATTCCGAAGTATTTGTTCTGCTTTGGGGTGCTGGGCTGTTTTATGTTTATTTTTCTTTTTTTTTGCTTATTGCCATGATTAGCTTTCAAGTGCAGCACACCATGAAAAACATATTCAAACAGATATGTTCTGCCACTGTACATGTGGTCCATTTTAACCAAAGATAAGTTTTTGGCATAGTCCTCATCAGCATGAGTTTCGGATTTCGAGGGTGCTTAACGGTCACGGCTCTCTCTCGTTCTGCGCAGTTAATCCACTAAGACCTCCGTATGGATATTGAATCTGCGGGAAACGTGTTGTAGATGGGGTTTCGCGTTTCCTCTGCATCCTCCTGGGGAACAGTGTCTGCTTCTCTTGACAGACAGCTGTAGTCTCTAGTGAAAATATTTGATCAGGGACGACCAGCCAAAACAATAAAGGGGAGGGGGAGGAAGAGAGCACATCTGAGCTCCAGACCACTTCCCACAGCTTCACCAGTATCTGATAATTTGAGAAAAGTGAGATCAGCAGATTTTTATCTTTCTCGGGTTTTCCGCTCTTTAGAGTATTGTGGGTTTTCCTGTTTAAGTCCTTTTGCACAATTATTGGCCATAAAGTAAACAATGCGCCAACTCAGCAAGCACAAACCACATGCCTTTTGAGCCACGGCCTGAATCATCTATTCATTATTTAATACTGATGTGCAAAGGCTATGTTTGGTGCCACATTTTGCTGACTATGTCAGAACATATTTGTCTGTGAAAAACAGTACAGTGATGGCTCACTAACATCTTCCTCTTCTTGTTTAATCATATTTACATCTGCCAAGGATTTAAGCACCATGGCAAAGCTGAAAAGTGAATCCACAAGTACACGATCAGCAAACTGAGTCATGAGGGAGTTTAAGAATTACAGAGAATAGAGCAATATGAACCCTACTTTATGTGTCATTGTTGACACTAGACACTGCACATCTACTTACACCATGTTTTTGAGTCTGGGGTTATGTGCATTTGTGTTATCCAGGGGCCACTGGTATAGATGGGATGGCTGATATAGATGGGATGGCAGGGCTAAGCCTTCCCAATCTTCAAAAATGGCGTCCAAAATTAACTCATCTATGGCATTCGGGTGTTTTTGTTTGCTGTTAACAAATTTCCTGAAGCTGATGTTTGAGTGTCCTGTGGATCTACAAACAACAGCACCACCAACAGGCCTTAATAAAAATAAGAACAGGCTAAGCTTGGGCTTATTTACCTCTTGCCCAACATTCCAGATAGATCTATCACACAATACTACAATAATGGGTGTAGGAAGGCAAGCACATGCTTTCTACTTCCACCATGAAGGCTGAAGGCTAAGCTTTAAACAAGTGTCATTGCAGGTATTAAAGCACTCCCCCTGCTCTTGTATGTGGCAGCCTGCAGCCACTGTGTGCCTTCATTTTTCGGCATCGTGTTTGCAACATGTTACACTACCCTGTTTGAACAAACTACTGTATTGGAGAGAGAGAATGAAACAGAGAGAAAGAGAGGAAAGGGAAAAGATGACAGAGAGTGAGAGAGGGAGAGAAAAAGAGAGAGAGGAGGGAGAGCAACAGACTTCTTGCAGATGGCTTGGTGTCATGATAACAGTCATACCTGGAATCACTGGAGACAGGAAGCATGGATCTAGGCCTGATCTGTCATAGCATCTATCTGCTAATAACACCCTACCCAAATTACACCCTAAAATAATACACACACCTGTGCCACAACATGTGTTTAAACACCTGATGTGCCCCAAGGTATAAAGATTGACCTGTATTTTACTTTACAGCAAAACAAAAGGTTTTTGAAAATGTTTAATAAAATGTAAAAACTCCAGAGGTCAGCTTCATTTCCAGCTGCAAAGCTATGGTGACAAATTTTAGTGACCTCTCTTGTGTCTAGAATGATGAGTCTCTTAGGTATTCGTAGGAAAACGGCATGTAAATAAGGGCCTACAGAAAGCTGGGCCGTAACTTAAAAGCGTGTGTGAACTGAAGTTGTTAGTGGTACTAAATTGGGTCTTAAATCATGGGTCTATGTCAACTGTCAAAGTCAACAACAGATAAGAGGGTGAGGCTGATGAGGGTGACACTGATGATGGAGATGCTGATTGTTACATTTTTCTTAAATCCACCACGCTCCCCCAGGATTTACGTATTCCTGAGAGAGATAAAGAACATTCCCCTGCACACACACACACACACACACAAGCACACACACAAACACACTCCTACATACAAACAACTGTGATATGTGTCCCCACCAGTGTCTTTGATTAAGATATGTCCTCCCTCCCTTTCTGAATGCCTATCTAGCCTTGTCTGGCTTGAATGGCTGAATGGGAATTCTTAAAGGCACAATAAGCTACATTCATCCACTTCCACAAAGGCTGGTTATGTTCATCCTGACAAACATCAGCGCTGATCCAGACACCATCTTCTGCCCTGCTCCCCACGGCGCCTGCAGAGAGAGGTCATCTCTTTCAATCGCAGCATCTCTGGGTCTGCGCCAGTGCAGGAGTTCAGCTACAAGACCCGCATTTGCCTTGTCCTAGTGCTAACCCAGTCAACCTGCCCCCACAATTTGGCAAGACAACGTACTGAACTGAAAACGCACAAAGAAAGAATTACTGCTCAAGTAGATACTGATATGACTGGTTCATCTCAAAATGGGATGACCAAGGTATTTTCAATTCTGCACAATGCAAAGAATTTCTGTCTCCCTTCCAGTTGAGGGTCCTGTAAACTATCATTTTTTGAAAAACAGAATCAGAATCAGAAAACTTTATTTATCCCGCCAGATATTTGTGGGGACTGCCACATTACACAGACACAGAGAGACACAAGACACCAGGATAATGTAAATAAGAATAAGATACCGTACTATACTAGGATAAATAAATAAAGTCTAATACAAGTCTAAATAAAATCTAAATAAAATCGAATAAAAAATAAATCCATAATTAATAATAAAATATAATCTGAAAACAATTAAAGATTGGCTGAAAGAAGAAAACAAAATACAAAAAATGTATAGAGATATTGCACATGTTACATTAGTAAAGCCATGTAGAGTACAGTATTGATATTGCACATAATGTTGTGATCATGATGCATCGATAAATGTCAAATACAAGACTGTATTACACATGATATTTGGTACCTCATAAGAATATTACATATTATTGCGCATAGAATGTTGCACATCACAGCAAAATAATGCACATATTCTTCACTTAATGAGGTTAGCAATTAGTTATTCTTAACTTAATGATGTTATTAATACTGATGAGTTTTTCAAACCAATAATGAGAAATAAGCAGCGGCAGGATATTACACAAATTATTGTGTTGATGTGTGAATGAGGGAGGAGTTGTGGAGTCTTGTGGCAGTCGGAAGGTAAGTGTTGGTGTGTGCCTGAGGGAGGAGTTGTAGAGTCGTAGAGTCTCTCTCTACGACTCCACAAATCCTAATAAAATGTGAAGAGGCTCTTTAAAGTTGATACAGGGTAACACTGCACTGTGGGGCAGTGTTCATAATCCTAAATGATGCTTTTCATGTGAACTGATATAAACTTCCATAGATATAAATATAAACATCCATAGATAGCTGATAGAAACCTCCATACACTGTTAGGAATCAGCTGTCATAACACTTGTTTATATTAAATGACATGGGCATATGCAGCCATTATAACAACTGTTTCTGGTTCATATAGTAATGTATAAACATTTATGTCAGTTGTCAAGCAAGTCTTATGTTGGTAATGAATGCTACTCTTAAGTAAAATGTTTTTAGGAGTACATTTAGTGGATAAATGCATGGTGGATAGTGAGAGCATTGAAAGTTAAAAGAGTTAAGTTCTAAACGCTAGAATCTACACTTGTGTGGGAAAACTGCATGTACATTATGTTACCTTAAGGATTGATTACACCATTGATTTTATATTCTAATTTAATTCCAATTTACACTGAAGCTGATATGTATCAGTGCCAATATTTTCAAGCATTAAAAAGGTCATTTAAGCATTGATTCTCATAAAGAAGCATCAGGATCACACACAACAGATAGCTAATTGTGGAATTGATTGGAAGACCTTTTTTATTATGAAAAAAGAAAATAGAACATTGACTAATTTTATCCATCCACACTCCTGATATACAGAATTTGCACAATGTTGCTGTGCTCCAGCTGAGATGACCCTTGCCTTTCCAGGCAGCAGGAGATCTGTGGGTGGCGTTCCATAGACCTTCAGCAAATAGACCTTAATGATGTAGTGCTGCACCGAGAAGGAGATAACCACTCGACCCTTGAGTTTGTACACCACACACACACAAACACACCTTATAAATTGGTACTGGTAGTTTGTTTACACACAGTTATCATTCTGTACCGTGGCAGTCCACATTGAAGGCTTACTTTAAATATTTAATATCTCCTCCTAGCTTAGGGTGTTTACCAAGTCCAAAAGACTATCTCTCTCTCTCTCTCGTTCTTTCTCTCTCTCTCTCTCTCTCTCTCTCTCTCTTGCTCTTTATCTCTCCCCTCTCCTCTCTATCCCTCTATCTTTCTCCGCCCCCCCCTGTCTCTCAAAAGCATTGGTTCAGGGTGAACGCCTCTCCACAGGGGAGTGAAATGCTCTTGCTGCTGCACGACACTGAATCTGGGTGTGGCACACACACACATAAACACACACACATGCTTACTGCATGTACAGTCCATGGGTCAAGGCAATGGACACACACATGTATGCAATTTCTCATCCATCCATTGGGTTCTCTCACTGTCTTCTCCTGTACCTCGACAAGATGTTTTTAACTTCCTGGGAAAAGGCTTTTGAGTTTCTGGGCTTTCTGGGAGTGAGGCACTCCTCTCCACCACAAAGCATTAGCTGTGCATTGCTGAAAGGGCCATGAGTCATACAAATGGCGATCGATTGCAGATGTGGGATCAATTAGGCGTAATTCTGACATTTCAGTCTTGCCAAGCTTGTGCACTCTGTGTTAAACCCAGCTGTCAAACTGGGCTTCACCATGTGATGCCCATAAAACCCTTGACTTGGAGACATTTCTTTGCAGTGGGTGCCTCTGATAAAACGCTTATGGAGGAGGGGGGATATTTTTAGTGGGTTAGGCACTTTTCCGCCATTAGGACATGCACTTGGGGACAATTTGGGTGCAAATTGGCCTCATTGTATTTGGGATATTAAGGAAATGCCCAGGGCGAAGGCTTCTACTGACATTCCATGTAAGCTGCTCAGGCTCTACATCCCTTATTTTCTCCCAAAACTGGCCGAATTGACCTCGAACTCATGGTAATTACCACAACATGGGTGAAGGAGGGGGTATGGAGGGAGAAAGAGTAAGAGAAAAGGAGGGAGATGGAAAAAAATAGTGGAATGCAGAAAATATGCAAGGTCAACACAATGGAGAGTTAGAGATATAGTGTAAAGTGCAGAAGAGAACAGATGGGTTTGAAGGAGCAGGACAAATCAAGAGAAAATTATAGGTTGAAGAGACAAATGACAAGATAAAGCAGAAGAAGAATAAAAGGTATTAAGGAAAAAGTACAGTTAAAAAGTCTTGAGCTACTTTTGTTTCTCCTAGGCAGAGGTTTTTTAAACCAGTCTATCAGAGAATTAAACCAACCATGTGCTCTATACCTATGTGCTTGATTAAGCAAAAATATAGACCATTAGGGGGTCTCTGATCTATGAATAATTCTTTGTAAAAAGTTTGAAGAAAGAAAAAATGCAAAAGAACTGTTGTATAATGTAAAGAATACACAGCAATAAAATACTTTTCCTAAAACCATATTTGCAAGCCAAGAACAATTTAGAAACCTTTCTTTTTAGTGTTAAAGATAGTATGGTGCAGTGTAGAAAAGGAGAATACAGAATAGAAAGACAAGGAAAGGAAAAACTGTGGGTCAAACAGACAAATTAATAGATAAAAAATTAAAAATTAAAAATGGAAAAAGTAACAGGGAAAAATGCAACATTTTGAGGAATGACAGAGACAAAGAAAAGGGGGCAGAGACCTTTTCTTTAATTCAAAGTGTGTCTTACTATAGCGGGTTTGATCAGATTGCTAGGTCACCAGCTAGCTCTCCACCCAAGCTACATTTACGGAGCAACCCCTTACACTCCCTGTGCGAGGGAACGGCATGCACATTCTATCACTAAACTGCTCCAGCTGTGCCTTTGTTCTCTGGTTCTCTGACCATTCTCCACCCAGATTCATTCAGTGTTGATGATGCATTCTCTCTTGTGGTTATTGTGCATGTTTTGCACACATCCAGACATAAACATTACACTGTGTACCTAGCAAAAAATGTTCTCTAGGGTTCTCTTGCTTCAAATTGGGAGTTTTAAAACTTCTGGTGTATCGACCATAGTGGAGTCAGTAGAGTACATTATGTCTTTGAGCTCTATGAGTCGTTACTTCAACTCATATTTGTTTTATAACATTTAAAACAGCTACAAACATTGGAATCTCTGAATACAGGTAAAGTTAAACAGCTAAACTGTTCTCTCTCAGTCTAACGTGTGGTCAGTAACTCCAACTTAGGAATATTTCTCTGATTTGTTTCCAGGTTTGAACTTCATACTCAACAATTTGTTACAGTTTTCTATTTGAAACATTTTATTACACACTTGCTATTTATTTATTTGTTAACATTATATATATACTGTATATATATATACAGTGTCATGTGTTAAATCCAGCTAAGACCCATTTTCACATAAAATAATTATTTTAATTCATCTTGAAACAGTCACTTCTTAATGTAATCTCCTAAAGTTCTATCACATGTTGCATTTGTGAAAATTAGAAAGTTATACAGTTGGGGGCTCAACATTTGGAACTGGCACAGAAAAATGTACTGTAATTTTTAGACTAGGAATATTTTGCACCTTATTAGTTCATATGCATGAAAATCACCCTAAAAAATGGATTAGGCTATTGATGCTACTTTGCTGCAAATATTAATGAGCACGAATGTACGCAGTATTATAAAATTCTATGTTTTATCATAAACATGTGTTTTTTATGTGTTGGAGCTAAAATTGTGGAGCATGTGTTTGAAAATGGGCAGCACTGATGACAGGAGTCTATAGCCTGTAATGAATCTCCCAGCAGTGCTTATTTGGGGAGCACTGGACCAGTTTGTTTTACTATGCTACCAGAGTAATGAGGCACTTTACCGTCGCATGGCACTGTTGGGAAACTCAAACAATAATTAACCCAAAGTATGAGCCCACTAGCAAATCAGTGTTTGTTTGATTCGTGGTTTATGTTCCCATATGATGTGGTGGAGGTGTTTATTTGAAAGTTAAGGCCTAACCAGTTATGAGTATTTTGCAGTATAAATGTTATGGGGCTTAATCTATAACATCAAACACACAAGATGTATATTAGCCGAACTTCGAGGTATAGGACTGGATGGAGAGTTTCGCTGCAGAAGGAAAACAACTTCTCAATATTTTTGGAGTAAACCAAAGCTCAGATTCAGTTTCCTGTCTGCTTTTCAAACGTCGAGAAAAATGCCACGTCTCCCGCGCTCTATAAACACACCTCTGTCTTCAGTCTGATTAAAATCTACAGATCCAATTATCGTTGCTGCACTGGAAACTTAGTTGGCATGAGCAGGTACGGTTTCCACAAGACCCCAAGCCACCACACAAAGGTCCATGGAGCTCGTGATGAAAATGAGGGAGAGAGGAAGTCCAGCTGGAAATGTTAAGCAGAGAAAGAAATGAGGATGAAAAGGAGCAGCGTGGAAAAGCTTGGATATGAGGAACTGAGGAGAATGGAAGTTTGCTCTTTAATATGTTCCATAAGCCTTTCAGGGAGCCAAACGTGATGAGTCACAAAGAGTCTAAAAACTGACTGAACCAGCAGTGTTTGTGAGTGTCTTAAAGGCTGAAGCCTCACTTTTAAACAATTGATATGAACGCTCTTCATTTTGGAATTTAGATTATAGCCCCCAAGGGAGCCACTAAAGCCTAGGAAAGGTCTCATGGATGTTATGGATTTGCCAATCAAGTTATGGCTTTAATTGAGAAAACACATATTTCCAAAACGCATCACCACCTTTCCTGCCCACGCAGCAGCCGCTGAGCTGTCCACCCACGCACCTTAGCGTTCAGGCTGTGGCGTGGCCCGGCTCCAGCAGTCCTCTGAAGGATCCAGGGGGTGGGCAACTGACGGCTGCCTGAGAGGTGACTATCCCTCTCTGGGGGATCGAGTCATAGACTCATGGACAGGATAATATGGAACTTGGGGATTTATGCTTGTGGCAGAAATGGCTCACACTTCACTGTAAAAATGAACCCCCTTGGAAAATCACAGGGGGTAAATGAATAAGGGGAAAGGTGAAAATGAGAGCTATACATTAGTTATATCATTTCTGAGATGCACATTCAGGGCTGGCTCTGTTAAATGTGAGAAATTTTCACTTATTATTCACTCTGACAAACATTCCTTTGTCCACAGAAAACCAGACTGAGTGAAAGAGAGTAGAAAAATAAAAATCAGACCCAATAGGGTTACAATGTTTTCAATCATCATCTCACTTTTTCACCACGCTACTTATAACTCAAAATCACTCCCTCTTAGCTCCTCTTTAAATCCTTTCAGACACTATTCACATGCATTCACGAATGCCTATGTGTAAAATACACAGGGAAAAGTGCTGAATTCTTGGCACCCAGAAAAATTTTATTTGTTACTTAGTGTGATTATTCTGAGTATCATGTTTATTTTAAAAGCTTCATTTTATCATTCAGGATCCCATTCTACTGTTTTCTAAACAGGTTACCAGTTTTTGCTTATACGTAAAGAAGCCACTGTCAATAGGGACTGCCATTGCCATTAAGAAGTGTATTTGGTCTGCAGCAGTGTTTAGGTAGATGGTATGTGTCAAAGTTTTAAGCATATAGATGCCAGGACCCAAGGTCTCTCAGCAGAACATTGTCCAGAACATCACATCCAGCAACTTGCCTTCTTCCCACAGGCATCCTGGTGCCGTCTCGTCTCACTGTATACCTGTATATGGCTAAGACGACAAAGTATCCTCGACTTGTTTTGACTTTGATCTTTTAGCCATGTAAGTGAGGTACACTCATCTTGCAATCCACATGTTATAGAAAATAAAATGTGATTCATCAGACCAAGTCAGCTTATTCCATTTCTCCATGGTGCAGTTTGGATGCTCATGAGCCCATTATCAGCTCAGCAGTGGACAGGGTGAACATGGGCACTCTAACCGGTCAGATAAGGTAACATAAGAATTATTGGTAAATTACAGTGTTTGCACAAAATGTCAGCTTATTTCTCACCCTGCCACCATTCCACTCATTTCTTGGCATGGTGAAATCCTGGTGTTGCATTGGCAAAGGTCCTTAAAAGGCTGTTCATTCTCTGATAGTGATCTTTTGTGGCAAGTTGACAGTTGACCACAGAATCAACACAGATTGCCAGACCTGGGATGTATTAGCTTGAATGTACACATCAGCCTTATGTGGCATGTGATTTATTCAATAACACTAACAAAGTAGTGCACAGCTGTGTCTGAGGTTTTGTTATCACTGTACCATGAAGTCAGTTCAAATATGTCAGCTATTACTGAGGAAGCCTTAGTATGCCTAACTGTCAGTTACAAACGGCGTACAGTTTACACCCCATAGACCTAAAAAAAGGCTAACATTTAAAACCAAATTATCATTTCAAATTATTTTATGGTTGGTGTCTGCAAGCAAGCTCACACTTTTATCTGTAGATTGTATGGCTAGGAAAGGAAAGGCTGATGCAACATGACACAAACTGAATGAAAATATGGTCAGGACAATTGGGTTTGTCAGATTCAGTTGTCAGGTCTTGCAAGGCAAGCTGAAATTCATTCTCAGTTTGAAACAGCAGAATGAGAGTAAAAGCTTTTTCTAGATGTATTCATTTAGATTTTTCTGTCTGTGTGTAGAAAAGTCATCCTCAGTTTCAGCTGCACCAAGAGCATATCACCTCAGACTATGTGTACGTGTGTGTGTGCAGTCACATAAACCCCCGAAGCCGTGTGGAAACTGCACTGCAGCTCATCAAGGTGCTTTATCGTTAGAAGGCACAGGTCAGGGGTGGAGGGTTAATTGAAGACTCTACTGAAATGGCCGCCCACTCTGACAGAGAGGGGAGGGGGGACTAGGGAGGAGAATGTGAGGGACAAAAAGCAGAGAGAGAAGAAGACAGAACGCTACTTTGCTTAATGTTTGGAATGTCAGACTTACAGAGAGGTCAACAGCCTCCATCTCCCCCTTTTTCTCTCTCTCTCACTATCCCTTCCTCCCTCTGTCTAGCTCTCTCTATCACTTTTCCTCTTTTTTTGTAATGTCCCTTTTTCTGTCATTCTCTCTCTCTCTCGCTCTCTCTCTCTCTCTCTCTCTTCTATCTTGTTTTTCTCCTCCTTACTCTCATTCTTAGTCATTTAACAGTAGTGCCAGATTAAGTGGGATTCTAATTGAAGCGGAATTTAGGAATATTGGTATATTTCCCAGTCCTCCTTTCTGGTCTATTTAAAGAACAATCAGCTGTCTGTCCAAGCTGCCCAGATGAGCCATGGCTTCTGAATCTGCCCCATACGAAGAAAAACCCAACCCAGAAAAAGAGAGAGAGAGAGACTAAGAGAGGAGGAGATCTTGAGTCCTTGACCCTGTCCACCTCGAGAGAGTGCAGATAGCATGAGCACTCTGTGCATGTGTGTATGTGTGTGTGAATGTGTGGTGTGTGTGTGTGTGTGTGTGTGTGTGTGTGTGTGTGTGTGTGTGTGTGTGTGTGATTTCTAGGACCCAGCTGTCTCAGGCTCCATTAGTAGCTAATAGTGCCGAGCTTTTAGCTCTGCTAAAGCCACTGAGCCCATCTGACACCAGCATCTTCATTACAGTACGCTCACGACACTCCTTCTTATTCACTCTCTTCATTACCTACACATACACACAAACCCATCTGTTCACTGCTTTTTAGAGTTTTATTTAGGAAGTGTTATCATACAATAAAAAATAGATTGCTAATTTGCAAAAATTGCAAAAAAATCTAATCAAATAATCAAATATCTAAAACATGAATATAAATATTGTTTTGGAGTCTTTAATCATATCTATGAGAAACTTGGGTCATGTAAGCAGGGTGATTTTGCTTAACTTGAATCTTTTTATGTTCTGAGTATTAATCAGTGTAAAGAGACTTTGTACAGAAAATAAAGAGAAACATTTCGGAAAAGGGTGAGGTGCCATTTATTTCTCAATATATGTGGGATTTGTGAAATGTCAAAATGTGTTATAATTTCACAAGTGGGAAGTCAAAGGCTGTAGAAAACATACTGGTGACAAGAGAAAGAAAGATCTGATACAGTGAGTGGAGTAACATACTGAGTTCAGACCAGTTTAATGCATTATAAAATACAACCTAATTAACTACATCCTGACGTACTTAGTGGCATATGTGCTGAGCCAGCCAAGTATAACTGATTTAGAATACATACAGCAAGATAAGAAATATCTACATAATTTTGAAAGAGGGTTCATTGTTGGGACAGCAGCTTTGGTCACAGATTCTGCTCAACCAGCTAGCATTTCAAAAGAAACTGGGACTAAAATGACACCTGCAAGTAGTTCTGTGGAACAGACATCAGTAAACAGGGCTGGAAATTATGGTCAAAAGCATTCATTGAGCTTCTGCTTCTGCATCATGCTTCTGCATTTGTGTGATATGTCAAGAAAGAGCAGATGTTCCTCAGGTGACTGAGAGTGGCATTGCGAGACTTGATCATATTGTCAGACAGTTTGTGCACAACTACATAGAGAGGGTGTTTATGGTAGAAGTGTAATGAATAAACACCTCACTGCATAAGAAAGTACACATTTAAGAGATCAGCCACCACAGACACTGACTCAACGAGAGGTAGTAATATTATCAAATGAACCATCCTCCACCATATTCTCCACAAGTGGGCAAATGTATGTGCAGCATATACCAAGACAACGCGATAGGCCTTAAATTGAAAGGGGAATGTGCTTTTGCTACTCGTGCCCCGACTTTATGGAACAAGCTTCCTTTGAATATTAGGCAGGCGGATTCTCTTGTGTTGTTTAAAATCAGTTAAAGACTTATTTTTAGCTCTTTAACTCTTTAGCTTTTAATAATCAGTGAAACACAGGGCATAGTGTTGTATGTTTATTGCTGTGTTGTTATTAATGTGTGTTTTATGTTATGAATTTATGTTATTTCTTTTGTAAAGCACTTTGTAGCTGGTGGCTTAGAAAAGTGCTATATAAATAAACTTTTACTTAGTTACTTATTTTCATATTTGTCTGATTCCTATAGTGAGGGGTGGCTCTTTTATAATGTAATTTTGATGGCAAGTTTTGGGTCCACCTGATCTCTTAAAGGGAAGGGTCAATAGAATTTAATACAAAGTTATTCTGACTGATCACCTTCATCTAAGATTTCAGTTCATGTAATTTTATTCATTTGGAATGCTCTTTTATCCAAAACAACTTACAGTTGGAGGATGTGCTCAAGTTTCAGGACAGTATGACAAAAAACTGTGTCTTAAAGGGAATCTCTTCAATGAAAAAGCTCACAGAACAGTCTAATGAGTATAAAACTTGTACCGTAGATCATCTGCTATGCCCTCCACCAGAGTCACCAGATTTTAAATGACCTGCTGAGGGAATGTCTTTTGGAAGACTGGCATTCCAGAGGCTTGTAGGATGTGTAAACGATGCTGGTGGCTCATTGTGATCCAGCACCTTACTAAAACACCTCATGTTGGTGTTCCCACCCATCACTCTGACAGAGATGAAGATCAGCATCTGCATTCAGTTGCTAAATCTATTCACAAAAAAGGGGGTGTGAAAAAAGAGGGACATTTTCAAAACCGTTCATGATGAGAAAATATCTATGGAATTCGTGCTATTTCTTTGAGACATAAGAACTTGATCTTGCATGCAACAGATAAATAATGACAAATGACAGGATTGTCATCTGGCTCTGAGTGTCACTACAAAAGAACTCTAGTGTTTTCAAAGCAGCAGGTGGCAAAGCAAATTACAAAGCAGCGGCGAAGAGAAAGAGAGACTGCGGTAAAGCAAAGGAGGGAAAGAAACTGAGCCATTAGCCGAAAGAGTCCTAAGTGCACGCTCAGCTTCAAACATCTGAGGCCGCCGTATGTGCGCAGTCACATCAAAGGGAGGGAGGCACAAGTCCAAACACCAAACACAGACTCGCGAGCGAATAGGGAGGGGCTGTGAAAGTCAGTGATAGAGAGAGAGAGAGAGAGAGGGAGAGAGAGAGAGGGAGAGAGAATGTCATGATATAAGGGATGTGGTTTCCTGAATGTTGTCTCAGCGCTGATTGCTAGGCTGAAAAACATTCTCACACTGGGCATTTTCACTCTCTGTTTGAGAGGCTTACATACCAACACAAAGGTCAATGGTGAGAAATGTCTCAT
Source organism: Ladigesia roloffi (assembly GCA_037577295.1). Taxonomy (NCBI): domain Eukaryota; kingdom Metazoa; phylum Chordata; class Actinopteri; order Characiformes; family Alestidae; genus Ladigesia; species Ladigesia roloffi. The sequence continues at coordinate 7,628 of JBBKCR010000590.1, read as the reverse complement.
ATTAGTGAATTTCTACCATGCAGCACCAGTTTAGGTGTAAGTTTCAGTGCTTTCTGTCATCGTCAAAAGCAAATTTTTTTGCACATTGCGATGAGTGCCCTGCGCGTTTCCCATGAGTTTATTCAGAACTGTTCCCATGATTCACAGCTCAGAATATGTGCAACCCAGTACACCAAAGTGCGAAAGCAACAGCTTAACCACATATGCAAGCATTTGTAGCCAACAAACAATTAGCACAAAGACTGATGACATTCATTTGTTGCTTATATTACTACTTTTATCTGAACATTTCCTTTGTCCTGTTACAAATGCCTTCAAATTTTTTTACTTGTCACTTACATGTTTTCTTTTCAATCATAATTTAATTCAGGTTTGTAACCTGTCAGTAAAGAATGCAAAAGAAAACCCCCAAAATAACATGCAATTCATTCCAATGCAAATAATAATTTATTCAAATGCAGAGCAACATGGAAAAAGCTCTCCTATAACATTAAGTCGCTTCACACTGTCCCTTGTTTTTTGCCTGCTTTACCTCTGGTCTGTAATATATCACCCACGATCATGTTCACAATTGAGTGGTTTTTCAGCAGATTTCTCAGTCTACTCATGCTTTAGCGGGACCATTAGTGGTTTGGGTTTTGTCTGATGAGTGTGCTTATGACCAGCAATGCTCTGGTTTTAAAATCATAAATTAAAACATTAATATATACACAGTATATAGAAGTGTTGCTTTTATATATTGTGTGTTTCTTTTATATATCCAAATTTGTATTCCCAATATAGCCTTTTCAAAATGCGTCTTGCACTGAATACACTTCCACTTGTATTTGGACTCACTTTTTGAAGTGTCTCTGTATAATAACAGTGTACTAATACCTGCAGTGTATCTAGTGATGTTCAATATCACAGCTGGATTACAGTAGTGCAGTTAATGCAAATTCCATTTCAGTTCCCACTTTTCATTCCATTTCATGTCTAAATTTTCCTATCATTTCATTTGGATCCACTTGTGTGGTCACCAAAAAATGCACACATATGTGCAATTAAATTAGCGGTGCAACTGTGGTCTGTTTGTAACAGTGAGCACACAACCGGCAGACACAATACTTGCTGTTTGTATGTAGATGAAAGCTGTGTACAATTATTTACAATGAACTTACAACAAACACATACGTCTGTTTTTGTTGTGGGTTTGACAGTTCAATTTAGACTGAAACATGTCCATGTATAAATAAAGTGTAATGATGAACATATGAACAATAATAATAACCATAATAACAATAAGGGTAAACTAAAAAGAGCACAGCGAAGAGATTTTCATTGTCACAGTCACGGCTTGCAAATTATTACAAGGATGCACATATATTGAACTGTCTGGGTCCCCCTCACAAGCGCTGAGGCACATTCTCTGCATTTTGTTCTCCTGCTCACACACACGCAAACACACACACACACACACACACACACACAGGGTAAGAGATGAAAGGCGTGTGTGCCCTTGCAGCTGGCCCTTGGTGCCGTCTCTCGTTTCACGTGGCCAGATGCTGCTGTCATGCGTAGCATTAAGTTAAATTGATTTTCTCATAACTGTCAGTCGGGCTGCCTTGGGAAGCGTGATGTACTGCACGGCCCAAGAGTCGAGACTTGGCCTGCAGAGCCACACACACACACCCAAAGCTTTTAATCTCTTCATTATCTCACTTTCCATCTCTTGCATGCTTCGTCTGGAAACAGCCCCCAAAAATGAACGTGTCCTTGTGCCCAAGAACAAAGCTGCCAGCTGGTTATAGCTGAAGACTTGTGAGATGTTGAATTCATGATGCTTGGAACGATCTAAAAATCTTTTTTTAATGAAAATTCTTCATAACAATAAATCTGTCACTTCTTTATCATGGGTTTTATTTACTGCTTTCACCAGAAACAAAGAAAACATAGCAAAAATGTAACAATATATTGTAGACAATATATTACACTGGCATTTATTCAAACCGGCAAATATTTGCAAAAAAAAACAATAACATAAAACCAATTGTAACGGTTCGGCCAGTGGCTGTTTTATGGTTATTTTTCTGTTTATTTCAAGGACTTTGAACTATTTTGACAACCCTGTTCTGTTTTGGTTTGAGTGTCTACGACCGCTCCACCTGGATGAAGGCATGGAGTGAGGAGGACTCAGAGGATGAGTCCTCATTTTTCCGGGATGACTGGGACCCCTGGGAGCTGCCTTGGTAGAGGCTTCCTAGGGGCTCGGAGGACGAGAGCTTCCCGGAGGTTCTTCACCTCTCTGCGCCCGCCAGGAAACGGAGGAAGAAGAGACGCCAAGCGCCTGTGAATTCCCCATTCTCCGCAATGACCACTGCCAACTCCCATCACGGCATGGTGGACGAGAGGATCGTGCACGAGCCCACGCCGGAGCTGCGGGAGCACGAGTCTGAGCCGTCACACGAGCCCGTGCCGCCGTACCGGCCCGCGACAGAGCTCGCAGTGCCTCGAACCACGACAGAGCTCGCGCCACCTCGGCCAGCGACAGAGCTCACGCCCCCTCGACCCGCAACAGAGCTGCCACCACACCTTTCCCCGATGGAGCAGCTGCCGTACGAAGTTGTGTCAGAGCTGGAGCTCCGCATCCAAGGGGTCCAGTAGATCCTAGGACGTCTCCTGCATTGGCTGATTCACCTCCTGTACCAGCGACCCCAGGTACAGGCCCAGTCAGTTTTGTTTGTCCAGTCCCTTTTCCAGTCCCTGTCCCTGTTTGTCCAGTCCCTGTCCCTGTTATTCCCGTCCCTGTTCCAGTCCCTGTCCCTGTTAGTCCCGTCCCTGTTCCAGAAACAAAGAAAACATAGCAAAAATGTAAAGGTTGGCTTTGCATTACACTTGCTTTATTTTTTTTCATTGAAAGTGACTTTGGGAGACAATATATTACACTGGCATTTATTCAAACCGGCAAATATTTGCAAAAAAAAAACAATAACATAAAACCAATTGTAACGGTTCGGCCAGTGGCTGTTTTATGGTTATATTTCTGTTTATTTCAAGGACTTTGAACTATTTTGACAACCCTGTTCTGTTTTGGTTTGAGTGTCTACGACCGCTCCACCTGGATGAAGGCATGGAGTGAGGAGGACTCAGAGGATGAGTCCTCATTTTTCCGGGATGACTGGGACCCCTGGGAGCTGCCTTGGTAGAGGCTTCCTAGGGGCTCGGAGGACGAGAGCTTCCCGGAGGTTCTTCACCTCTCTGCGCCCGCCAGGAAACGGAGGAAGAAGAGACGCCAAGCGCCTGTGAATTCCCCATTCTCCGCAATGACCACTGCCAACTCCCATCACGGCATGGTGGACGAGAGGATCGTGCACGAGCCCACGCCGGAGCTGCGGGAGCACGAGTCTGAGCCGTCACACGAGCCCGTGCCGCCGTACCGGCCCGCGACAGAGCTCGCAGTGCCTCGAACCACGACAGAGCTCGCGCCACCTCGGCCAGCGACAGAGCTCACGCCCCCTCGACCCGCAACAGAGCTGCCACCACACCTTTCCCCGATGGAGCAGCTGCCGTACGAAGTTGTGTCAGAGCTGGAGCTCCGCATCCAAGGGGTCCAGTAGATCCTAGGACGTCTCCTGCATTGGCTGATTCACCTCCTGTACCAGCGACCCCAGGTACAGGCCCAGTCAGTTTTGTTTGTCCAGTCCCTTTTCCAGTCCCTGTCCCTGTTTGTCCAGTCCCTGTCCCTGTTATTCCCGTCCCTGTTCCAGTCCCTGTCCCTGTTAGTCCCATCCCTGTTCCAGTCCCGGGTAGTCCAGTCACGGGTAGTCCAGTCCCGGATAGTCCAGTCCCGGGTAGTCCAGTCCCCGTTCGTTCAGTCCCTGTCGGTCCTGGCCAAGTCAGCCCCGGGCAGGTAGACTACATTCCGGTCTGTGAGGCCCCGGTTTGTGCGGCCTCAGCCTGTGTGGACCCTGTTAGCGAGGCTCCCGTCCGTGAGGATGCGGACAGTGGAGCCCAGGACGGTGAAGTCCAGGACGGGGGGGCCCTAGACTGTGGACCCCCAGCCTGTGGGGCCCCGATCCAGCCAGCCATGCGCCTGCCAACCCCGCGCCTGTCTGCCCCACACCAGCCAGCCTCGGCCCAGTTTGTCCCATATCCCTAGGGTTAGCCTGGCTAGTGGGGTTCCTAGGGGTCTGGAAGGGGTATCAGGAGGGCCCAAACACTGTCTTTGGACCCTCCGGGACAATAAATACCCTTCTATTTTTGGGGGGGGCGTAGTGGGCTAAGGGTGGATGGGTGGGGGCCAGAGAGGGTGGTTTAAGAGGAAGAGGGGCCCTTGGGGAAGCTGGGGGGCCCTTCCCAGCCTTCCAGAGGAGGCTGGCCACCAGACCATCAGGGGCACAAGGAGCATCCCATCTAGCCGGCCAGAGGAGTCTGGCTGCCGGAGCACAAGAGGCGCAAGGAGCCCCAGACAAATGGGGGTGCGACAAGGACTCCAACCAGTCTTCCGGAGGGGCCTGCCTGCCGGTCGGTACGGGGTGCTCAGCGGAGATGGAGTCACAGAGCCTGGACTGGAGGCCTACCAGGTGGTGGTGTCACCACCATGAACTATGAAGGGTCCCTGGAAGAGGGACCCGGGCTGGAGGGAAGACAGCCCGGCAGCACGGACATTGGGAAGGCAACGCAGTACTGGGGCGTTGTCCTTGCCCCCACTGTCCCCTTCCTGCCCACCCGTGTTGATGATTTGGGTTACTGACTGTAAGGGGGTCAGACTTTTTTGTTTCGTTGAGTCTGTGCCACCCCGGAGTGGCATCATTGACGGGGGAGTACTGTAATGGTTCGGCCAGTGGCTGTTTAAAGCCCCTGCTTTTTGGTTATTTTCTTTTTGTTTCAAGGACTTTAATTTTGATAACCCTGCTCTGTTTTGGTTTGAGTGTCACGTGTCTGTGTAGGTCTGTGCACTAAGACATTATTAGTTTCACCTGTTTCATGTTTGTTTCTCGTTTGGTTTCTGTATTTAAATCAGGTTTTGTTCAGTGTTTCCTTATCTCTCCATCGTTTCTCAATAAATCCCCTTTTATCCATGGATTACTGTTTCCCTGTCCTTCGCTACCTGCCTGAGTCACCCCAAGTCGCCCCTATTCATGACACCAATAAACAAGGAATAAAAATTCCATGCTTGCTTCACTGCAACAGGTATTTTATGAATGAATAAATTGTAATATATATATATATATATATTATGTGTGTGTGTGTGTATATATATATACTTTGCAAGAGCACAGGCAGTAGAGGCAACAATTGTGTTAGTTTGTTAGTTTGAAGGGTGTATGTGTTTGTCTTGAGTGTCCTTGAATGTCAGCTGTCGTGTGTTTAGTTAAAATGATTGTGTTTTGGGATTGGTTCATGTCTGTGTCCTCATGTGTCTTTTGTTTAGTGTTCTTCTGTCAGGGCCCTGTGCCTTTTAGTATTGTAAAGTATGTGTTCTTTATAATAAAATCCATACTTATGGAACCTGCACCTGGTGCCTTGCCTCACTCCCCTAGCACAAAGCATGTGACATCTTCACAGACAGACTCTTAAACTGCATTATGTAAATAATGTGTTAAGGTGATAATGATGTGTTAATGTGCCCAGCACTAACACATTTAAATACATGTTTTTTTTTTCTCTAAGGTACATTTAAATGAAAAAGGTGTTTTCAGTATTTCAGTTGGGCCAATGCTGCAGAAGTATTACACATTAATTCTTTGTAGAAAACATGTCCGTCTGTAATAACATCTGTAATTATTTTGTGGCAAAACGGTTTTTCTGCCTATTTTTCAAGAGTGATTAGTCTCACTTATTCTCAGCAGTGTTTAAAGAGATCCTCTAGGTTTGCAGGTCAGTGCCTCTGGACAGCAGTCCCTGCAAAGTTCAAATCTTTTTCCCTTCAAATCTGACAACATTCCTAGTGCCTGTTACCACCACCATATTTCACAGAAAGTATGTGGTTTGTTAAGGTATGGGCTGTGTTCGTTTTATGCCACACATACCACTTTAAAGGTTTTATGGCTCATCTGTCCATAAAACCTTCTTTCATATCTTAACTGGATCTTTCTCATGCTATGTAGCAAATGCCATACGTGTTTTATGTGACACTTCTAAAGGAATGCCTTCTTTCTTGCTACCCTCCCATATAGGCCTGTGATATGAAGAACTCTTGAAATTGTAGGCCCATGCACCTTCTCTTGAGTTTTAGCCAAAGAACATGGCTTATGTCTTAGAGTGATGGTTGGATTTTTATTGACCTCTCTCACCAGTCAAAATCTTATTCTGATGCTCAATTCTGAGGGACAGCCTGTTCTAGGAAAGGTCTGGGTGCTGTGGTGAACTTTCCACTTTCCAGTGACAGGGTTGCCAACTCTCACGCACTGAGCCTGAGACAAACGCATTTCACTGTCATCTCACTCTCTCACAACTTTCCTTCTAATGCTTGCACTAGTCAGAAAATGAAGAAGCAGCAGTACTCCCCACCCCTCACCGTTGGCGGCTGAAGTTTTCATGTAAATATGAAAACTAAAGATATAATCAAATGAAGAAGTGAAGTGATAAGCCTATCTTTTGCCATTTTTAAATAAATGCATAGACAACAGAAACAAAGGTAGGAAGACTGTGTTCATTTGATTTAAGGGAGGCCACATTAAAGCACATATCATATGTATTTGATCTTAAGTAGTGCCAGCACAACTCCAGCTCAGTGATCCATGCTGGCATGGAGACAGGCGCGGGTGGTCCAGCCGGACACCTTTCACGTACTCTGTGCGTCTTTCATTGAGGTGTTAGTAATAAGAAACGAGGATATAAGCTTTGATCTCAGAAGTGCCTTTACATACCTGACCTGAAAAACATCGGCAACTAAGAAAGCACACACACACTCACACACACTCTCACACACTCACATGCACTCATACTTCAAACAGCCTCACACAGACGATCCCAGGGTTGGCACTCTGTTGTGGTTTTGGCACTGGGGATAGAGAGAGAGAGCAAGAGTGAGAGAGAGAGAGAGCAACTGTATGATATGGTGATTGATGATGCTGTAAGAAGAGCAGTCTAGCTGCAGTGACTCCTCCTTTAAAAGCCCCACAACCTTTTGACCCTAGCCATCCTGAATGTTAAATGCTATTCGGCCAATAACATTTTTCATTTTTCATGTTCCTAGATGTTTCTAGAAGTATTGAACCTACAGTGTTTAAACTAAACTGCCAGCCTTTGCACTTATCTTGACACACACACACACACACACACACACACACACACACACACACACACAGACAAGTAGTCATTCATTTCAGTGTTAGCCTGGCAGACTGTTGAGAAGTATCTCAGAGATAATCCAGCTCTGAACGATAGGCGGAAAATCTCAACCCAAGCTCAAACAGCCATAGAAACCTGACCACACATACACACACACACACACACACACACACACAGGGACAACCCCACACATCGCACACTTACATAAACACGTAGACATCTTTATCTTATTATCTCTGTTCTCTCTGCCTTTTCCTTCTTCCTTCCTTTTATAATTCACTGTGAGTGTGTGTGTGTGTGTGTGTGTGTGTGTGTGTGTGTGTGTGTGTGTGTGTGTGTGTGTGTGTGTGTGT
>JBBKCR010000529.1:0-13285 GCA_037577295.1 Ladigesia roloffi | reverse complement strand
ATTTGAGTTGCTCGGAGCTCCAGCAGCGCGGGGTGTCAGCTAATAAACGCCCCCACAGTTCAGAGCGTGTGTTATAATTGCCCACGTATAAAATGTAAATAGTTACAGTCAATTTGTCCGGCCGGGATGGTTTCGGACACAAGTGCACGGGTTTGGATCATGTCGGTTTTAATTTTTTGGGCCTGATCTTGGCTCTAATGTAAAGGAAATGTATTAAGTGGTCTTTTTCTTGATTTTTATCCTTTAAATTGGGCGCGTCTTATATTCCGGAGCGTCTTATAAGGCGAAAAATACGGTATATTCATTTTTTACCTCAGTTCCGCTCAAGGTCCGCTCGCGTCTCGGTTGCTGCGCAACCAGTTAACCCTTTAAGGCTTTCTATGATATCAATATTTCAAAAGCTGGTGGCTTAAAATGGGTTAAACGTAGAGACTTCCTATAAATTAGATACATGATGGGCAGGACCCGAAGTTCATGTGGGGTATAAATGTACCCATCTATTTTGCATATTATAACTTCATTATGATACACAGATGAACTCCCTCTTTCCTCAAATAAACCCAGCCACCATTATCACCGCTATTTCCAGACCTGTTCATATACAGATCACCCCTGCTGCCCAACTCACCCACGCACACCACAGCCACTTGTAGCACAGAGACTCCTACTTCTTTGGAGCACTAGATGGAGAGAGATACTGCTACAGTTATTTCCAGCCCTGCTGCCTCTAACTTGACCAACACCCCTCCTACGGATGCTACAACCATGTTCACCACTGCCATCCACATTCATGCTAGAAACTTGTTTGTGCTTCATGAGCACTCTCACTTAGCAAATAACATTCGCAAGACATCATTACGGGACAGTTTTTTATCAGCCATTTGGCATTTTTCTCTCACAAATCTCACATGCTTGAATCAAAGTCCTAGATGTCAACAAATTAATGTTAGAGAATACAAATGCTATATTACATGATATGTGTAACCACAATCTATATTATTCAGTGGTTAGGGCACTCGCCCTGCAATTAGAAAGTCACGGGTTTGATACCCAAGACTACTAGGCACTTCTGAGGTAAACTGAGCAAGGTACCGTCCCCACACACTGCTCCTTGGGCGCCATGTTCATGGCTACCCGCGGCTTCACTTGGTGAATGGGTTAAGGGCAGAGATGGAATTTCATGCTGTTCACATTGTGTGCCATAGTGTGTTCATGTATGACCGATTGATCACTTTCACTTTTCACTTTCACTTTATTTGATGGAGCACCCCCTTGGATCTCACCCTTTGTCCTGCTTATATACTTGGTGATGTGTGTCATTTCCAGGACCCCATGTCACGTAACTGGTGAGTGTGACACCAGAGAATACCTGTCAACAAGTATACCCATCAACAGTAATCCTGGGTGAGGGTTAGGTTCATCGTGAACAACCCGTGGACAGTTCTACTGGACCATAGCCTTCCCAATCTATGAGGTGCTGGGTGCCAGGACCAGTGTTGATGATCTGGGGTGGAGGTGGAGGTAGAGGAGGGGGAACCAGAGGTGAGGTAAAGACTCGCTTGAGCTGTGAGGAGTGGAAAACAGGCTGGAGCCGGTATTTAACAATCCTGTGGGTGATCTTGTAGGTTCCAGTGAAGCAGGGGATGAGATTCTTGGACTCTGTGTGGAGGTGAAAATTGCGGGTGGAGAGCCATACCTAGTCACTGACACAGTGGTGCTTCTGGGTGTGTCGGTTTTTGGCCTGTAGGATGGCAATGCAGGCCTGCTGCCAAGTCTGCTGGTACCTGTGGACCAACTGTTGGGTTGGCGGTACACCAATCTCTCGCTCCTGATGTTCAAACATCTGGAGGTTGGAGACAATCGCATACCTCAAATGGACTGAGCCTATTGACCGAAAAAGTGAGGAGGTTGTGGATGAGCTAGCAGGGCCAAAAGTGCTGGTGATGCTTGATGAAGCATCAGAGGAAGTGCTCCAGTTGTTGGTTGGTCCACCATTAGTCTGGGGAAGGTAGCCCAAGGAGAGACTGCAGGTGGAGTCAATCAGAGTTTGTGGTCTACTACCCCATGTTGCAGCTGAGTGGGAATTTTATGAAGAAACTGCACGAGTTTCTGGTCTGGAGCTCGCTGTGAGAGAAAGGCTCATGTGCCCACATTGGAGGCATCCATTTCCACAATGATGTGTTTTAATGGGTCTGGGTGCAGCAATATGTGTGCAATGGTGAAGAGTCAACAGATGTGATGAAAAGCTTGGATGGCTTCAGTGGTGAGGGTAAATGGATTCCTGGAATGTTTGGTGAGGGCAGTGAGAAGCACCCAGCTCAGCCGAAGCCCTGGATTAGCGAAGTTAGAAATTAGGAAACCCCAGAATGTGGAGTGGAGCACTGATGGCATGCAAATTTCTCCAACTTGCAGAACAGTTGGTTGGCCAGCAACATCTTCAGAACTGCCCGGACATGCAGGGTGTACTCTGCAATGATTTTGGAGTAGATCAAGATGTCATCTAGGTATGCAAATCACCAACAATTCAACATGTCCTTTAAAATGTCGTTAATAAACGGTTGAAAAGTGGCTGGACTGTTGCATAAGCCAAATGGTAAAGTCTGGTGGGAGTTATGAATGGCCCACTGAGCTTCCTTTGTGATGTGGACGAAGCTGTAAGTGCTTCTTAAGTCCTATTTGGTAAAAATATTTGGCTTCCTGAGATGTTTCGTTGCTGATTGCCAGCGCTCCTGGGCCCGCTACCTCATTTGGCAGCATCTTCTGCCACCAGGATGAGCCCCTGCAATGTAATGTTAATGTGGATGGCAGACAGGTTCGCGTCCTCAAGCAGATCGCCAATTAAGCTAGGCTAGCTTCCTGCAGGGCCATGACGGTGGATATCTGGAAGCGGAGGTGGATCCCGAAGTCCGGAGCAATCTCACGCACCAGGTGCCGGAGGGGTAGATCATGGATCAGCAGCTCCGTGGATTTTTGGTAATGGCGGGTCTCTCTCAGAGCCTCCATGCCGGGCCTGTAACCGTGAGGTATTTTCATGCTGCCGGTGATCAAAGGGCTCTCACAAACCAGCTTCTTCCTGGGTACCTTCCCACCGGTGGATTTGCGGTCTGCTTCTTTCTTTCTTTGTTCGTCCTCGCTATGGTTTAAAATTAGTAAAAAATATAAAACAGTTATAATAGTAAAATATATAAACAATAGTATACTATTTATTAAAAGCATTGATTTTTATAATAAATCAGATATTAAAAAATAAAAACAAGCCAGACGGTGCAGTGTCTCGCCAGCATTTTTGTAACCTAGCAACCCATTTTATAAGGTTATTATGTGTAGTTTTCTGTGTCTGTGCAGTTGTTCTTATTCTGATTCTTGAACAGAGCAGGGCTGTTTTTTAGCTGACCATGCAGCCCCATCTCTTCCATCACTACAATAGGTTGTTTATTTATTGAAGCAGAATAAACTATTGTATTGATTACTTGTAAGCAATTTTCCAATGCAGTCAAAAGACCTGTTCTGCTCCTAAAACAGCCCACAAAACATCCATTAACTCCCCACCATGTCTCACTGTAAACTACACTGCAGATCATGTGGTAAACAAAGCTTTTGTTCGCACTTCGTCTGAGACGGAAAGGGCAGGTTCAGACACGCAAGTTGCTAAAAGAGAGGGCAAAGACTGGGAAAAATCTCAGGCTGGTTTAAGGGAACTAGCTGACTGATGAAAGAGGCATGTTTTTAAAGGATCTGGACTGGTAATCAGCATGGGTATTTTCACACCGGTGTTTTTTTGTTGTTGTTTCCTTTTACCATACAAGAGCAATGAGTAAACAGGCGCATGATGCAGATAAATTGGGTAGTTAAGTAGGAGCAAAGAAAAATACCATGCAAATCACCACAGGAGTACAAAGTACAAGTAAGAAAAAAGATAAAAAAGGAGAACAAAGGGATACGAACAAAGCTACAATGGTTCCAAACACACACACACACACACACAAAAGTTTAGCTTTTGAGTTCAAATTAAACCCAGCTTATGTGTATGTATGTATTTGTGTGTGTGAGTGTGTTTAGACAGTAATTGAGACAATAGAGTACTAATGGGCAGAAGCCAAGCAGTTGCGTGACTAGAGTAGACAGCCAGACCAGGGAGAGGTCATATCCTGAGGTTTTCCTGCAGCAGCTGTTCAGATAAGGGTTCATTCCTGTCCGCATTACTTACAGAGGCCTTAGGGATCATTCTAGGAGATTTTTATGTGTGTCTGTGGCTAATGGCAGTGATTAATACAATCAACACTCATTGCAATAGACCACTGCACTTTTTCTCCCACTGCATATTATTTGGTCTCACTGCTTTAAATAGTCCAAAAAAGGCAAGAAAAAATTCCCCCTGCCATGCAATTCCCAGGTTTGGGAGCAGGTTTCCCAACACTCCTGGGTGGATTTACTTGCAAAGAGCATGGGAAGATTTCACAGTGCTTTGCCTAGATAGTTACTACCACCTCATTCCAAACAATTATTTAACTAAACAATAATTAGAATACATCTTAGTGATTAATTAGATTGTTATTGAATAAAACGCATGTGTTAAGGTAAAATAAATGGCCTTATTATAGTGATGTGTGAACACACCACAGCACAGCACACAATCTGAACGATGTGAAATAATTTTTCTGCATTTAACCCATTTACCAAGTAAAGCAGGGGACTGCTATACATTTACTTGTTGGTCTCTTTTACAGTAACACAAACACACCCACTTATAGGTCAAAAAATCCACATTACCATTTTATACCAATAAAACATTAGAAATATGTAGAAAAATAAACTAATGTAAATGACTGGTTTTCACTATTTTATAGTATTTAGTACAAAAAAAATTACCCATCAGATACGTATTCGTTGTTGTACAGTTGTGGGTCATAAAAGTTCACTTACTTACAAAACGTAATTCAACAGCAAACTTAGCACAGGTTTTATTCAAAATAGGGCCAAAATTATATGCTGTCCAAAGAAAAGCAGAAAGTTTAAAGAATGATGTCATGACCTCACCAGGCACCAGATTTTTCACACACTGAACTCCAGGGATGAGCTGTTCAAAAAGTTCAAAATGAGTGTTGAGCAATTGAAACACAACTGTTTGCATGCTTAAAAAGGTGCTGGGAGGGGGTGGACAAAAGCTAATGCTATAAAATATGGGCTGAATTTGGGCTGAAGAGGGGGGTATTTTGATGAACCTCGTAAGTAGACTTTCACAACCATTAAAATCCAATTATAGTGTATATTGTCACATTGACAAAATAGGTCAGTTAAAATAGTTTTGAATATTTTTTATGGGTTTTCTTGTAATACATTTTGATTTATTTATTTATTTTTATGGCCTCCAATGTGCATGTTTTGACACAGTGTTTTTATTAACAGAGGCATCCTTAATCAACTCTTATAATTTGAACACCCAGATTTACCTGAGATAGGATAGGGAAGTACCATTTACACCTCTTCATCGTGAATATTTATTCAGTTTAAAACAGTGGTTACTGTTTAAAACAAGTGAATTTAGAGCCTAAATTATGCCCAATATTGCCATGGATGTCAACAAGGAGTCAGTATTCACAGTATTTTCAGAGACTTTGCAGACACCAACAGAGCCTTGAATGGTGTGCAGCTGTAATAGAGGGTGTTGTACTGGCTAATTTTTTTCTTCTCAATTTTATGTGAGATTTGCAGTTGCAGTAGCCCGGGTGAGTGCACTGATGGATTCCTATTTGTTTATTTTTTTCCCTTTTACCTATAAACATTTCAGAGTCTAATAAATGAACCTTCAACAAAAGCCTTATGGAACTATTAATCCTAGGGGGTGTTTTGACCATTAAAACAATAAATAATATTAGAATAAATACAAACATGACTGCAGTAAGTTAGTTTGAAGAATATATAGAGAAGAAGGTTTGGTTGCTGAGCTCGTTTCACACTCTACCCATTGTAACGGTTTGTTTAATTATATTAGTACCTGATATGATTTAAGAAACAACTGACTCGATAAACTAGGTGTATCCTGTGAAAACTGGTGTTCTTTAAGGTGAGGTTTGGAAATGGTCAAGCATGAACTCATCAGCTCACAGTGTGTTCCTTCTGTGTTTATTTGTATTTATTCCAATGCAGGGCAGTTAATCATTATCACTGATGGCTATGATATGAAAATGAGATTTTAACCAATCAAACAAATGTTTCTTAGAGGCTCCAGCCTCCAGGTGAGTTACTTGGTGTTCTGATGAATCAACATAATAATCTTCATGTCATCCAACAATACTATAATTATTTTAATTTTAAACCTAAAGGTATTCATTGTCTGGGGCGTTCTTAACACTATATTTTACATTCTCCTGTTTTATTTTTTTCCTGATGTTTGATGGGTTATGAATCAAGGTTTCACCATATAATTTTACCAATAATTCATAATCATAATTCATTCTTACATGACCATGTTCTTACGTAGCCATTTTCCATATCATTGAAAAAGCTGTTTCTGTGTGTGTACCCAACCTATTTCCGGAATGGATGCCCTTTGTTGCAGCTCAAAAAGACAGTTGATTAAATACTCCTTAGAACCCCGGATGTTAATTCTTTGTACAACTTCCTTTTGCCAACCAAACAGCACCTAATCTTTTCCGATAATGTTTCATAAGATGATAGTATAAAGAAAAAGGGATCTTCTATCATTCATATTTGCACAATCTCATCCAGCGACCTGGGTCCTCTCCTCTACACTCTCCTTCAGTTCAATCTACAGGTTTTCAAAGGGGTTTGAAGTCTGGAGAATGAGATGACCATGGAAGAAGCTTGACTCTGTGTATGATGAACCATTTCTGTGTAGATTTGGCCACATGTTTAGTCATTATCTTGTTGAAAGACCCAGTGACGACCCATCTTCAGAAGTTGTGCAGAGGACACCAGATTTTTCTTTAAAATGTCCTGCTATTTCAAAGCATTCATGATGCTATGCACCCTAACAAGGGTTCCAGGGCCTCTGGAAGAGATAAAGGCCAACAGCATCACCGACCCCCCCCCCACGTAATTTAGAGTGTGCATGTGTTGCTTGTCTGCATACTCATCTTTTGTGTTCCGCCAGACCCACTTAGAGTGTTTCCAAAACGCTTTATCTTGGTCTCATCTGACCATAGCACCTGGTCCCGGTTGAAGCCCCAGTACCGCTTAGTGAACTTTAGACCTTTGCATTTATGATTGTGAGTCGGAAAAGTTTTTTTTCTGTGCATGCCTCCCAAACAGCTTGTTGGCATGTAGATAGCGCCTGATGGTTGTTCTGGAGACATAGTCAACCATTTGCAATTCTTTAACAGTGAGCTTTGGAGAACGTTTTATTCTTCTCACTGTGCGTGGAGGCAAAGTAAACTTGCATTCTCGTCCAGGATTGTTTACCACTATTCCAATTGTTTTAAACTTCTTAATGATTCCTCTGACTGTAGATATGGGCAGGTGCACGCAAGTGGCTATTTTTTTGTACCCACTGCCTGAGTTGTGAAGGTCAGCACAAATCTGCATTACTTGAATGGTTTGTTCCATTGTCTTTCCTTTGTAGAAGAAATGGCCTCTGTGTCACATCTTCATACCCCAGGGAAACAGGAAGTGATTAATTACTAATTAAATGTTCCTAGATACTCTGAAGTATTTCTGTCATTTCTACAGTAGTTTACAAAGTTGATCAATCACTTCAATTTATTTCCTAGGAATTGTCCTTAGTGAGGGATGTTTTTCCTATAAAATTTACTTGAGTTGAAGGTTGCATTTTTCAACTATTTTCAGTGTGAAAGTGTGCTTTTGCGATAAAAATGGAATTTATTTTACGGCTTTTAACACACCTTGACCACGGTTGACAATAATTACGGAGGGCATTGTATAATATTTTTTCATTTGGCCCAACACTTAACACATGTTTTGACTTCCAGAATATTAAGTTCCTTATATCTTTCAAGTCTTTTGAACACTAAGAGAGGATTTCTTAACATTCAGTTTTATTTTTGGCCTTTCTAAAAACCAAATTACACTATACATTTTGAGCAACCATGTCATTCAAAATAGCCATTAACCTTTAGAATACGAGCAGTAGAGAGCCACACCGGAAGTACAACAATTGGTTTATTGTGGCCTTATGGAAAAACAGATTCTTATATGGAAATTCCCCGGGTTTGTGTTGACGTTTGTGCCAGGTGTCATGCTGAGTTATGTCATGTAAAAAACAAAAGTTATTGTAATTTAAAAACATGAAATGATAATACTGGGGGTTTAAAAATGCTGTCATAATCAAAACGTTTGGTTTCACTTTAGGTCAGCAAACAGTAAGCGTGTAGAAGAGCAATCACTGGTTTATACTGTTTTACACCATTTGTATTTGTTGAAATCAGAAGTGACTTACATTCCCTCAGTTTTATAGGTTAAGCTTTGCCAGTGGGTTCGAGTGTTCCACTGTGCATATATAAGTTCAGTCACAGTGCAGCTGTTTGGCCCTCTTCCTCTTGTGGAGGTGCGTTAACAGTGTAGGGGAGAATCAAAACAGAGTCAATATGTTTGCATACGACGTCAATCTGAATGTGACGTGTAACCTGATCTGAAAGAAAGCGTATTGTGCAGGTGAGAAACACAGCTGTGATAAACTGTGACTGTTTGTATAATTTGAAGGCAGATGTGTTTGCTGAGCCCCATCCAATACAACTTTATATTGCAACCCCTTAACTTACCTGTTGACAAAACATTTGTTGGTCATGAATAAGAATTTAAATAAATGGATGAGTGGTGTGCAAAAAGGCATATCAGCCTTTCAGGAACAATTATTAAAACAGCCTGCCTGTTTAATTCAAGTAAGTTCAGGTAAAGATGAATTGTAATAAATATCACAAGGAAAAAAACTAAAGTGCATGACAAATTTAGTATATGGGCCACCTGAATTGGAGTAATATCCTGCTAAAATTACGATAACAGCATATTTGGCAGCTCTAATCAAATAAAAAAAAAAAACAGATGTTTGTTTTGTGAGCAGTTAAATGTGACAACTGTTTGTATGAGAAAAATAGAAATTAAATATAGTAACTCATTAAATCATAGGAAATAAAATGTATTATCATCTGTTAACATGGAAATCATGACCAGTTCTCATATGGATGAATATGAGTGCAGACTAAACCAAGTGGTTGTTTTTTTTGCTCTTGGGCCACAACCTCTTGCACAAAACATCCAAAAAAGCTTTGTCTAAAATGCAGTAATTTTAAATGTTTTGCGTTAAATGGAAATGGTAGGCTAAATTGAGGCAAAGCTGTTTAATAAAGACAGCTGCATGGTAAATGAGAGTGGGGGCCAGTCCAGTACTGATTTAAATTTCATTTGAAGTAGCTCACTTTTTCCAGGACACACCTCTTCTGTTTGCACACACTTCATTCTTGGATTCATGTCCTTTCGCTTCCTTATTTGAATGCTTAAAACTCCTCCCTTATCAATATCCCAGCTATCAGATATTACTTACTCAGTTCCTCCTTTTATGGATATGCCCCTTTTCCAAATTGCTGTGTGTGTGCGTGGTACGTATGTGTGCGCGTGTGTGTGTGTGTGTATGTGTTCTCCTTTGCCTGCATTGACCTTTCCCTTACCATGCACAGTAAGTAAACTGTGCATGATTCATGCGAATACATTGTTGTTGCCAATGGTTGTGAATCCACTGCCAAAGGATCACTGATTTGGCTGAAGGAAGAACCATACAGTCTTCACCATGAGGCAAAATCTGCAGCAGGATCACACATCATTCACTGCTCCTCTACACTTCATTAATTTATGCAGCCCTACTCATGTACATAAACAGAAACAATCAAATAACTCTCCACTGAGCGACTTCACTGGTAGACTTCCGATGGTCATTTTATCTAAACCTAATTACTATATACTGGTGAACTTGGTCTTCAAGCATAAATAAATCTATGTTGTGAGTCAGGTTGCATATTCAGACTTTTTCCAAGATGGTCAGAAGTATCCAGCTAAAAACATCACTTGCCTGCATTAAGCCTACATCTTAACATGCCCTGATTCTGCCCAGTTATCTGGATTCAGAGTAGGCATGTCTCTCTGCTGGGAATTCTGCTTTTGCGATCCTTATCATTTTCCAAGATGTTAATCAGACTCTCAAGAATGGAGCCAGTGTTCCGGCTTTGGCATATTTTCAAACAAAGATGAAATAGCCCAGTATCTGTCTAAAATTAGACGCCAAGATCTGATAAGTTGGCAGTTTGTATGGGGATTGGGTGACATTGTTCTGAAAGATGCACATTTACATAAATTAAAGGACTTTTTTTGGATTAGGCTTGGGGATTTTAAATACAATATAACTAATTTATTTTTCCACTCGTCTCAAACATAGGCAACAAGCAAAGTCATGTTTAGTGTCATTGTTGCTTCTTTACTAAGATATACAGGAACTGTGCTATACCTAAACTGTCCTACGATGTTTGCAACACGTTTTGATTTTCCTGTGTATCTCTGTCTGGTACAGTTTATGGCTGATTGTAAACCCCAAAACCATGTTTATGGCATCGATGCAGTGGAAACATTTTCTGTCAGAGCAACATTTATTATTTTACCCATTGGATGGATGCCCAACCCAGCCAGCTTTTGTAAAAAACTCCAACTGACATTTATCTTTAGCCCAAACAGATAGTATTGCTTTTTGGCTACGACAGGAAAAAAATGGCTTCTTTCCATGTTGTGATGACAACATATCGACCAATCAGAAAACAGTGACAGTCAGTTCAGCTATGCTTTCTTTTGGCCATGCAGTTGGGCAGCTTGGGTCTGGGTTACTTTACTGGACCCAAATGTCATAAAAATTGTCAAAAAACCATGGGCTGGTATTCACAAATCTGTGCAACCTTGATGAAAACTTGGACGTGGTTTGAACAGGTTGTGAGAAGTTTAAGTGATGTATTTTGAAGGAAAAATGTCTGGTGACTATCGAGTTTGTTATAAATTTTTGCTTGTTATCTCACCACTGAACTTAAGAAGCAAAATTTAAACCACATTTAAGGTAAAATGAAAACTCTGGAAATTAGATATTTTCCCCAAAATTACTCCTTTAAAAGGTACAGATATTACACAGCCTAAAGAATAGAAGTTTGCTGTAATTATTTATAATTGAGTTATATGTTCAAACGTAACTGAAAAGAGATTTTAGGTAAAATAAATTAAAAGCAGTTGAAAGAAAACCCCCAATCAACTTTGCGTGCCAAGTATTTCCCTGATCACTGTAGGATGTAAATCTTTGTTTTGGAATGTCATTGTGTCATTGTGAAAGTTTGTCAGAGGCCTGCTTTGAGCACTGTTCAATTGCGGCTCCAAAATTGATTTTACCCAGATCCTGTTTCACTGATCTTATTTCACTGTAAACACCTTGGAAATCCTACACATTTGAACTCAGGAAAGGGAAAACAATGAGCCCGACTACAAAGACTGCCAGGAACCTATAAACAAAAAGACTTGTAAACACAGCTTGGCTGATACCAAGCAGTTTACAGAACGTTAACCACTAAAAATATTGTTCATTAAATTTCTGAACCCTGTATCTCTTTCTGATTGGCTGAATTTATTGGGAGTCTGGATAACACCTCATGACAGAGACTGTGCTGAAATAGGAATGCAGCACCATTTATTGTAAATGAAGCGTTTTTTTTTTTTACTATTCAGTTTTCCTTAACATACCATAAAACTAACCCATTCAAAAAGACACTTGTTGAAGTCACTGATTTAAACTCAAACTGTGTTTTAAAGGTCTCATCATGTAAAACCATAATTACCAGGGATATGTTAGGTAGTAATAGGGACAAGACCACCTATGCCGAGTCAAGACTGAGTCTTTGAAGGGTCGAGACCAAGTGGAGACCAAGACCATTGGTTTTCAAAAGCAGTCAAGTTCGAGTCAAGTCCGAGTCTTTGAGGAAGCAAGACAGAGTCGAGACCAAGACCATAAAAACAAGTCAGTTTTAATAGCCGTGATTTAATATCACCCCAGTTAATAATGCACAGTTAGGCCTAAACACTAAGCTAGACTAAGAACGGTTTACAGGAGCTCCTGTACACTATCAAGGGGGGGAGGTCAACTTAACCTCTTCATGTGACTTTTTACTATCATTAATAGGATAGTGGTATGTGTAGATTAGTAGGCTACTTCACAATATTTTTCCAATATTTTCAAAAAGTAATAATTTTGAGAATACAGTAGAACATAATGTTCAATAACCTTTAAATCTACTTCTTCTTAAGTAAATAAAGATCACAACTACAGTCTCCCCACGCCAAACACAGACGTACACCCATTACATGCACAGTGTAATTTTCAAATAATGCCAGTCAACATTCCATCATTTTAATACAAATTATTATTATTATTATGAACATATAAAAAATAAACTGGTCTTGAGGACTCCTGAGTCCTCTTCCTTCTACTGTTGTTCGAGACCGAGTCAAGACCGAGTCTCTGAAGGGTCAAGTCCGAGACGAGACCAAGAAAGCAGAAAATAGTCTTGAGACCAGTCACAATACTAATGTTAGGTATATTCGGCTTTCGAGTGAAATTTCAGAAAGTGATCCCAATCTGCACTACAACCTTTACAGATGAAAATAATGTGATCTTCCCTAAATGTATGAATGCATACATCGAACTGTTTGATATTTCAGAACATTTTACACAACTTGCTGTTCTCCGACAAGGAGAAACTGGTAATGTTAGATCTCTGATGATTAAATTGGACAAGCTTGAGTTGCAAATAAGCACAGATAAAGTTTTCAGAGAAAACGGACCTCCTGACTCAAAGCTCATCTGCATTTTTGCCCGTAACAGGGGACTTTAATAACAAAAACCTCTCTGCTATTCTACCCAAGTTCTAGCAATACATGAAGTGCCCTGCATCTCCTGTCCCCACACTCAGCTCTTCCTGACTTCTCCATTCTCCTCCCCCTGTCCTACCACCTCAGTCTGTCTATCTCTGTCCTTCTCAGCAGAAGATATCAAAAGGAACTGTGCAGACTCCATTCCAGTAGAGCTGCTGGCCCTGATGGTGTCAATCCCAGGGCCTTCAGGTGCTGTGCTGCACAGCTGTCTGGAGTTCTACATCAGATCTTCACTCAATATGAATTAGAAGGTTGTGCACTTTACTTACTTTATTTATGTTCATTTTACTTACAAGAATTGTGTTTGTTGACTTTAAATGATTTTTTCTATTAAGGTCCACATAACTATGTCTCAACTTTG
>JBBKCR010000510.1:0-13286 GCA_037577295.1 Ladigesia roloffi | reverse complement strand
TATATATATGGAACTGGCAAGTCTAACCTAACCCGAAATGCCTTGTTTTTTTGTTCTTCACTGCATGGGTGTCATCGCCATTCAATCAAAGGGACTCCCTAACACTTCATAACTATTTGCTTACCCAACCAACCAACCCTTCGGCCCCCAAATTTAACATAAATAATTATTTCACCCATTGCTGTTGAATCTTAAATCTTTTGCAAAAGACTGTGCTCCACTCGATAGAAGAACACACACCACTGGAAATCCAAGCAGCCTGTGTCTGCACTGATGATTCACTTCACTTGCATGTGGTGAGCTGGAAGCAAACCTGGAGCGAATTTCAAGTGGTGTGTAGTCTTCTATTGATTTATTGGAGTGGATTAACACTCAATGTGAGCCTGAATTGTGTCAATCAAAAACATCATAATAAGAACATGAACAGCCAACTCTAAAAATATTAATTCCATATATTGCCATAAAAGTAAATTGCAAAACAATCTAGGAGCAAATGTAAAACAATCTAAAAGTAAACTTTGTTGCAGAAAAATCAGCATTAGTTTTTTTAATATGATACATTATTCTTTTTGAATTATAGTTTTTTTCTTTATCTATTTCATTTGTTTCAGTTATTCTGTGTCCAGTGATATTCCTAGGTTCTGAGGCTCCAAGTCTCCACAGGGTCATGTTGACTTTTTAGGAAAATGTCTTAGACAAAATGTTCTAATATTTATCAGAAGTTCTCTGTCCTGCACAGACTCTGAAGGCCAACTCTTCGTAAACAGGAGATTTTGGGTTACTATGGAGACTGAGGTCCTAAGAGAAGTGACGTCCTGCTCAGTCTGCAGGAGTGACAAATCACTTTGTCCAATGGACTTTTGACACCTCCTGATGGGTCGTATTCTAGAGAACAGGGTATAAGATAGGATGTTCTGTGTGAAGAAGTCGGAGAACAGTTTCGGACGGGGAGGCAGACTTTTCTGTGTCTCTGTGTCTTTATCCTGACCCCATCTGCAGATGTTCCAATAAATCTTTCTTATGATTCAGTTTGAGCAAAAAGGACTCGAGTTTCTGCACCCATGGAGGGCATCACTTGTGAGCTCCAACAACAGTTAAACAATCTAAGGGTTTATCAACACACAAAGCATTTGCCAAGCTAGGCTAAAATATGATCCAGCATTTGAGTGTCTCAGAGCTCAGCGTGTCAGTTTACGAATGCACCCACATTTGAGAACGTGTGTTATAATTACAGTTACTGTTTCAGGCCAGGCTGGCCTCGGACACAAGGGGCTCGGGCCGGCTCAGTTTTATTTTTTGGACCTGATCTAAGCTCTAGGAAGTGGTATGCTCGTATGCATCGACAGGCCGGAAGTGGCTCGTGGGCCGTAGTTTGCCCACCCCTGCCTTAAAAGGACACGACTTTGCAAGCACGTGGCAACCCCGCACCCACCAAAACCCCACCCCATGCCCAAACCCCGCCCCCACACAGCCCCCTCACATTAAAAACCTTTCTGATGCCCCTACTTCACTGTTAAACTTAGCCCTCCACGTGAGAGGCTTTAAAACTCAGCCCTCCGTGTGGGAGCAGAAAAGGGAAAAAAGGGAAAGGGGAAAAAAATGAAGTGCTATCCTCTGCATACCCTTGTCCAGCGGGGGTTCAGCTTTGATGCCAAGCGAGCAGCTCGCCTGAGTGTCATCTGTAACTGCCCCTGAGATCCATCTCTGTCTGTTTAGCTCCCCATGGGCTAACCTGCCGCAGAGGCTGGAGCTAACTCATGTTTTTCAGACTAACAGGAAGAAACGACAACTATCCCTCCATTAGGTTTACTCCTCTTAGAAACATTACACACAAGTAATAGTTCACAATACTAACACTTAACTTGGACCCTGCTACATTAATACTGACATAACTGTTATGACAAGTTATATAGATTTATACATATTTATAGACATTTCCGTTTATTTATTATATATTTATGTCCAAGATACAAGCAAAAACCATCACAACCGATATTACAATGTTAGCTGTCATGACTTAATATTAGATTTTGATGTATGATCACATGATGTATGATGCATATTATTGGTGCCATGATGTCCAGCATTGTGATATCTGTTCCAGTAAAGCTAACAAATAAGTAAACTCTTATTTCAGTAAATATAACCAGTGTAAAACAGACTAATACTGGTGTTTACCCTCAGAGCTCAGAGTGTATAAGTAAACTCTGATTTCAGTAAATATGATCAGTGTAAATGAGTCTAGAACCAGTGTTTGTTCTCCTACACGCTCGCCGTTTGCTGCTTGGCCACTCCTCTGAGTCCCTCCCCCTGCAGGTTTTCCACACCCAGTTGTGGGCGGAGTGTATTCTGAAAGTTCTCCCATGTCCAAAGATCTTCTGTTTTTCTGTCTGTTTTTAAAACCTAAAATTTGTTCATTTCTTGTTCTTTGTGACCATTTGCATGTGACTCCAGTAGAGGTTTTTATTACATATATATTTAAATTACAATAACTGGTTCTATGTAACACAGAGCAACCAAACAAAGTTCAACATCACGTCTGACACATCAATCATCAACACAAACTTGGGAAGTTCCATATAAGGGTTTTTTGGCCATTTGAAATCAATTTACCTTTTGTTGCACACATTCTAAAGGCTAATTGCTGCATATCCTTATGTCATAATTTAAGTCGTTGCTTTGTTTGCTACTGTCTTATTATCCAGTGCTGTCTTGAGAAGGACTGACCACTTTATGCTTTTGACGGCTTCTTCCTTTTGCTCTTAGAGCATATTTTTCGTGTCCCTGTCTCCTGTGTCTTGCTTACATTGGGGCTCGGACCAGGATTTCGGAAATGCTGCTTTGTGACAAAGCCTGTTGTGACGAGTGCTATGCATAAGAATTTGACATTAAACACGGAGCTCTGGCAGTTTGTTGCTTTGGGGGTATTATGAACTATGACACCACTGCATATAGTAAGCTTGTGGTTTTTTTATAAGCTTTACGGGACCAAACACATCAAAATTATGCTGAAGAGCTTTCCTTGAGCAAGAAGAACCACATAAGGGTCTCTAAAGAGCTGCACATCATAGACAAGAACAAACATATATGACCACATCTTTGTAAAGGGGTCATGACTCTGCAGTGGAATACTGGAGCCTCATCACTCTGATGTTTATTTCATACTGTTTTATGAAAAAAGCATCAGTGAAGATTTGAGATGTCTTTTTGGTAAGCTAGACATGAAAAACCTACCTGTACCTCAATGCAGCACCGACTTTTTGGACTTTCTAGTATTGTTTTGACCCAAAAAGGAAGACGGTTGTGCTTTTTGGCCGGATGTCCAATGCTGGGCCAATGCTGACAGGAGATAGGATAAATAACACAGAGCTTACTTTGGCGCCCACTGGCTGTCATTCCAATTTCACTTCCCATTAAAATGAGTGAGTGTGGGTGCGTGAATGGTATCAGAGTATAGAAGGAACCCTGCTCTCCCTCATCTCATGGTTAGCCAGCAGACTCATTAAATCTGTCGAAAAACTTGGTCTCGTCTGGCAGGCTTTCTATTCGACGCTTATGGCTTTAATGAATTCTCCTGCCAGTGCATGATAAGCCTATGATAATGAATCCTCAGCTAGGTGTTGGGCAGGGTCAAAGCTGGGGAGGAAATATAATGTTCTCTCATTATGGTTATGGGCTTGGTAGGAACCAATATGTGGATAAGTTACAATGTGCTAATGGCGGTGGGGGGGTGATATTTGACTAATAGCTTTTATTCAGGCTCTGTCAAGGTGATTTGGAAATTGAGCTGTCCACATTACCATGGTCATGATAATGTTCTTGTGACCCATGGTCTAAATGGATACCGGAAGCAAGCATATATGAATTTAAGTTTTTTACCAATTATCTTTAATGGTTTTTGAGAAATTGGCACATTACATCAAAGGCAGAATAGATTCCATCTTTCCTGTCAAAATGTATGTATAATTAGATAGAATGACAAGTATAACCCCACATCATTAAAAACAGAAACAAAGCTATTCATCTTGGTTTGGTGTGAGATTTCAAATCCAGGCTGTTTACAGCGGTGAAAAATGGAACCAGGCATCTGGAGACTTTAACATGCAACTTATGTTAAGCTAAAAGTACTTCACAGAACGATACCAGATAAAATGATAATGAAAACACTGTCCAAAGTCTGAGAACTTGTTGGTTTTTTGATAATTTTGGGAAGCGTTTCTCCACAACAAACCATTTCACATCAAACACCTCTGAAAAACTTTGTTTACACGTTTTAAATAGCCAAATGTATTTGTAATTTTGTAGAATTCAACTGTAAATGAACATTCTATCCAAGCGTTTGACTAGGGCAGCTGGATGGCCTAGTGGTGTAATCACAGGTTTGAGGTTCAAATCCCACTGCTAGAGTCACTACTGAAGCCCATAACCTTAATGATATTTCATTATATTTCCTCTCCAGCTTTGACCCTGCCCAACACCTAGCTGAGGTATCATTATCAGAAGCTTATCATGCACTGGCAGAGGAATTCATTAAAGCCATAAGCATCGAATAGAAAGCCTTCCAGAGGAAACGTTTCACTGTATGTTGTACTTGCAAAATATTAGTTGTAGATTTTATCCTGTGGTCTCTTCGATTTTTCCATTAGATTTTTCCAGCTACTGGAAAAAAAACAGTGATAGAAACAACTTCTCCTAAGACCATCTGAAGTACAGATTTCTTGTTTCCTCACCCTTTATTCCTCTTCCGTTTTCTCCATGCCCCATTAGGTGTGTGCACCCAGCTCTCTCTCTCTGAAGGATTCTTATCTCAGCCTGCGCGCCGAGGTGAGGATTTGCATCCAGAATGTAATCTTGCAACCACAAGCATATTAAAAAACGTTCCTCAATAAGACGGCAGAGCACAGCAGTTTCATGACAAATGTTTTGGCTGCTTAAGTTCTTGTTGCCCCCATGTCGCTTCGAGGGGAACTATCCAAGCATTCCTAGGCGCAGGCTGGAACGTGCATCTTCTTTCGCGTCTTTCACAAGTGTAAAGCCTCCTACATGTTCTGGCACTCTCTCAGAATCGTTGGCTCAGGATAAGCCTTTCCAAACAGCGCCTCGTACCCAAAGATGCTTCTAGCTGTCGAGCTTTGACCCATACAAAGCATTTCCAAGTTTAAGTCCTAATTGCGTAATTTGTGATCAGAATGCTGTGTGTGTAAATCTCAGCAGATTAGCATATCAGGCATATTTGCATACCAGCGTGTTACTTCAGTTCTAGCTATTCATGTTGTTCAAACAGTTTATGATGAATGGACCAATAGAAACAGTATAAAATTTCCTCTCAGGGCAAAGAAGAGGAAGACGTGGGTCAAGATTATTTTCAGTCCTGCCTCCAGTGGTGGAATTAACTCTTCAGATCAGATCTGCGGAGTCCCCCACCATCACATCCCATCTCTTCAAGTAGCACCTTAATGACTAACCAGGCCTCTTGTTATTGCTTACTAATATTTAATTTAATTAAAAAAAACCTTGGGACTTTTCTATGACAGAACCTATTTAGGTTGAATAGTGGTTATTAACTGAAGTGTAGCTTTTCAGGTTTGAAGGACCACTTGAGCATTGTAATACGTCGTTGCAGATAAGGGTGTCTGCTAAATGTCGTAAATGGAAATCGAAATGGAAATCTCACTATCTGTCCATGATTTGAACACTTAACCAGAGTTGTGGGGGTGCTGGAGTCTAAATAAAATATAAATGCAATTTATTTAAAAAATGTCCAATGTTGTGCACATCTTGCATTCACAGACATGTGGAAAACAAAGATTACACTGGAATGTAATCCTATGTTTTATGTGTGCAGATGATCGGCAGCAGTTAAATGTGTTTTGTGCATATAGATGCATGTGCATCATAAGAGTAATGTGGAATGTACAAAGGTCAGGGGTGTGTAGGGGGAGATTTGAGGCAGGCAGTGTTTTGAGCAGTCTGATGGCTTGTGGGAGGAAATTCTCACACAGTCTGTTCAATTTATTTCTGTAAAAGCATCTGCAGTGTGAGGGGTGTGAGGAGTCATGCTCAATGCAGGAGGTCTTTCTGATGCAGGGCCTAATGGAAGATGCTGTGTGCTGAAGGAAGAAACACCCTGAAGACACTACCAGCTGTTTTAACTCTACGCTGCAGGTTCTTTTGCTCTGCAGCGCTGATACTGCTACACCTAAGAGAGATGCAGCCGCTCAGGATGCTCTGCATGGTGCCTCAGTAGAAAACTTAGCTTTGCCTACTTCAGTGAAATACAATTTTTTAGCCTGTGAAATACAATTTAGTGCTTCCAATTTACGTGACTGCCAGAGGAAACACAGAAAGGACCCGTGGCCACCCCCAGCAGTAATCTACCTTCTTGCTTTAAGATGAGAGCATCCACACACAGGTAGTCAAATACAACAGAAACCCATAATCAAAAGTTACTGAAGAGCAAGAGTCAAGACTCCAGGACTCTAATCACTCTATAAGGTCTTATTGATGAGTACAGTTTGTTTCCTGCATACAAAGTCATGGTATTGACACCAAATGGAAAAAATGTGAGCCACCAGAAAGCTGGTCATTAGCTCAGATTGTGATTTTATTCTTTTTTTACATGCTTTTTTCACACCCAACCTTAAGAAACAGTAGAAGAAAACAGGAGAAACAGTATGGAGGCAAGATGGTAGGGAATGTTGAGATAAGTAAATAAGGATAAAGTGCAGATGCATTACCACAACTGTGTGGGTGTGGAGTATTAATATAGATAATATATATATATAATATAAATATACGTACTGTATCAGGTGGTATATATATAAGATATAAGAACATATTATAAGTAATGAGCTGTTCAAGACGTATTAATTCCTACAATTGAAAAAACAAAACTGTGTAGTCACTGAGGGCCACTTTAAACAACTGGGTCTGTTCTCACTTTAGGATTGGAATGGCTGACGTAGATGCTAAATTTGTAACAAATATGTAAGAATCTGCTTTAAATTCAAACCTTTTTACACACATTTTCTTAAATATCATCCATGGTGTTGACTGGAATGCCCGTTAATGTTTATCACTTTTACCTCACACTTAGTCAGTACCTGAAACCACATCAACAAATCCACTAGTCTGCTCCTCTTTAATGAAGAATGCTATTTAAGGAAAGTCTGAGTGAAGCATGCACAGAAATAATTTGAGTGACTACAGTTGTTCTGTTTATTAGGATTAGTGGAAACTTTTCGCTGTTGCTTTAATGTGGTATTGAGGAATGAAGATATAATGTTGTTTCAGACGTGAGCAGCGTCTTTGGAGCCCAAAGAAGCCCAGCTGATCTACAAAGTCTTCAATTAAAAATCTCCCGTGTGACATTTAGTGCTTGACTTTCAGAGAGTTTCGGAGCTAGATTGAATTCATTAGAATTCATAACCATGCAGTTCAGAGAGGCGTGACTACCGGCCGTGATATCTTATTATTAGCCATGACAGCAAGAGATGAGCCTGCTAGTGCAACAAGCCTAATGAACCAGACCCCCAATATGGCGAAGACAAGCAGATCCAATCCCATGACATTTCACAATATCCATTCATATTGTCTAATGCAGCCTGCACTTGTGAATTCCGTGATTCTCTGCCGGTTCTGACGTCACATTACTTGGAAAAGTAAGGTTCCATTTCCCTGTCTCTGCAGCTTTTTCATATTAACTCAAATTGATTCGCTTGCCAAGAAAATTTACAACTGTTGCTTTTTATTCCAAAGCCAAGTAGATTCTCAGGAAGTTCCTAAATCCATATTAAATGCAAAGAGCCAATGCAGTGAGACAGAGACGCAGTGATTTAGATGTAGTAGGTGTTCTGCTAAGCCACTTCTGGCCTCTCGCTCTCTATATCACTTCAGAGAGCTTTCCAGACATCATGCCTCCAGTCCTAGGCTTATACTGTGCACAGTTAACATCTTAGCACCCTTTGTTTCAGTATGGAGCCTCAGAGGACCACTGAGGGAAAATGCTTGTAATGAATAAGGACACATGGGCTTGCGTATGTGCCCAAAACACACAAATTCCCGAGGCCTAATGGATGCATTTATGACTGTAAACAAAGAGCTGGCACCCACCCAGTCCCCATCAACTCAGTTCATTCGTTAAAACGAGCAAATTACCTTGAGCAGCTAAGCTCTTTATTTAATGAGCTGTACAAGATGACGTTTGGATGGATGGATCAAGTATGGATGAATGTGTACGGCAAACTTTGTGGCTTAGCAAGCTATTAAACAAAAAGAAAATAAACATCAACTTGGATTTCATATCTTCTAATGAAGTTCTAATGGTCTCTATCAGTATCCACACACTCCTTCCCCACACACTCTCAGCATCGTGAGCAGCACCGCAGAGTGCCCTTGGGCTTAATTAAACTCAAACAAAGTCAAATCAACTATGTATGCAAAGACAAGTCAGACATCCTTAGAAAAAAAAACTAATCCAAGTTTGCAGATGTTTTATTATTAACCCCTGTCTGCCTCCCTTGCACGATCTCTCATTTAAATTCTTAGAGCCAGGCACTTGGAGGATTTGGAGCTCACTAGATATGCACATGTATTCTCTGTTCATTTGACTGGATAATTAAGTAACAACGCTGCAGCCTGGTAGTTTGTCTGTTTTTTGATAGGGTTGGCAGGGTTTGTGTAACTGCTGTTGTGTTTGTGATCATGAACCGATCCAGTGGAAGCTTCCGTTCTCCACTGTTTGAGGACAAAAAATTTCAACACAGCTGTATGCTGCCCTCTAGTGACCTGTAGGAATACTTACAATCTCACCAGATAAACGAGCAAAACCAATAAGAGCTAAGGATTTTTTTTTATTAATCTTGAAAAACGTGTGATCTGTGTTTTAGAAATTCAATGCAAATATGTTCTAGACGGAAATATAAATAGAATGGTTCAGCTCAACATGAGATGGGTTAGCCTGGTGCTAAATCCCATCCAAAATAAATGGCTAAAATTTCTCCTAACTGAGGTTTTTGTTTTGTTTGTTCTGAGGCAATGATTAAAAAACTGCCTTTATACAGTCACTCAGCACTACATTCAGATACACTTACGGTAAATTGGACTTGTATATATGACATATAACAAATTTAGTTTATTGATGTAATGTGACAAGTCACGCCCAGTATTATTTTGTTTTGGGGGTTTTTGTGATTTTTTTATGATTCAATGCAAAATCTGTGAGGATGTTCATTAAAATAACAGTAAAATATCCTGATATCGGGCATCACTATCATAAATACCAAGTCTTGGTGTGCTTAGAGTGTCTAACCCTTGTGGAATTTGATTTTCATCGTGGAAGGGGTCCCTGACTGAAAAAAAATCAGAGACCCTCTAATTTAATGCAATACTTTAGGAGACTCTACATGCAGGTGCTCTCAAAGGCCATTTATTTAAATCAGTCTTTCTATTATATTGTTGTTACTAAACAATATTTCTCATCGATCAATAGTAGATCAGTAATATGGATTTAAATAGTGGTCATTCACATGTTGAGAGTATTGCATATAATAATAAGATAAAAATGCACATAATTATAATGATTTCAACCCAAAATATAAATTGTACAGCAAAGTAGCATCATTAGCCCAGTGGAATCAGAAAAGCTCCCACATGTTCAGGCCTTTGGGGATAAGTTTGGACACCCATGGTCTAAATGACTAAAACTGCAGTTTATCTGAGTGTGAGACCATTTGATGCAAGTGTCTGTTCAGTTCCTACACAAGCACCTCTTTCTGCTTCATGAGGGACTGATTACTGATCACCTGAACTTTATTTAACGAGGAAAAGTATAAAAACACTGCTGTAATCAACACTCCCCTCTCACATTGAGACCACTTGGATGATGAAACACTACTAGAAGTTCGTCAAAGATCATCATTGTCATTTTGTTTGAGTGAATGATTAGTTTTCTTTGAATTATTCAAGTTCTGTAAACCCTGCATCATTTCCCTTATTTGGATGTTTTGTCATTTCCAATGAAATTATGCTTTTAAGTACAATATATTTATTTGGAAATCACTGGCAAATTTGTTCAGATCAATACATGCACCCATAAGAAACAAAACCTTAGAAATTGACATTTTTACCGTGTCTTATTTTTTTCCAGGACGATATGCCAGTTGTTTCTGATAAAGTGGCCACTTTGTGCAGGTAAGCTGTCAGTGTACCTGATTTAAGACACCCAGCATGCATTGTGCCTCTGTTAAAGACAGCTTTGGGTCATTAATCCTAATCCAGTAGCATCACTAATCCAAGTCCACTGGTGATATATCTGAGAACTACTGAGTGAAAGTGGTCAGAAACTTGAATGTTAAATCATAATGATGTGCCATGAGAAGGAAAAATGCAGTATTATTATTCATCTCTTTTTATTTTGGGTTGTCTGATACCCAGTGTGTGATCACATCAAGCATGTATAAACTTTTATTGCCATCGCATGAAGGGGTTTTCTCATTTGCCAGCAAGTCTTAGCAACTCCCTTGGTGACCGGACTCATGGATCTGATCTTACTCATGGATAAAGCTTTCACATACGTGCAGCTGCAAATGGGACTTGTTGTGCAAAACTCACTTTAGCTATAATAGGTCTATGGGCTACAAAACATGTTCATGCTGTTCTTTGCACAAAATTACTCTCACGTATAAAGATTTAACCAACTTTATTCAAAATAAGCCATTTAAAGGCTTTGTTATTTTAATGCAAATAAACTGTTGCTGGCCATTTTTATGCACATGCATTTGAGAGCTGGGATAAAATGTGTGCGGATCAGGCCATTCACCACCCAGATGAAAGAAAATCAACGGTGGTCAAACTAAGGTGTGTTTTAATTTGTGGATGAGGTCGATGAAGTGTTGAACTCCCCCACCCGCTCTCTAATAAACATTTATGATCTATAAAAGCAGTGAATGCAGTGTTCTGACCTGATATCTGCCCCTTACATGTAGAAAAAAAACAATCATAGTTTGTCATTCACGAATGATTCCGCCCCTCATACTACTTGGTTGATCCCCCAATTCCTACTCTCTAACCAATCCCTGTCTCTCTCTCTCTCTCTCTCTCTCTCTATCTCTCTAACTCCTCCCTCTCTCTCTCTTTCTATCTCTCTAACCCCTCCTTATCTCTCTGTCTTCATCTCTCTAACCCCTCCCTCTCCCTCTCGCTCTATCTTTCTAACCCCTCCCTATCTCTCTCTCTCTCTATCTCTCTAACCCCTCCGTATCTCTCTCTCTCTATCTCTCTAACCCCTCCCCCCCTCTCTCTGTCTCTGTAACCCCTCCCTCACTCTCTCCCACTCCCACTCTGTTGCTTTCTCTCTCTGTCTCTCTCCCCTTCAGTCCAGTCGTATGAATGTTACTATATTGTTATAGCACAGTATTCGGACATATACTTTTAAAAAATGGTATTAAGAAACCCCCCAACACACGCTTGTGTTCTGGAGCAGATACTCCGCTAACATACCCACCCTCCCGGTCAGACACTTGCGTTCAGGAGTAGATCCAATTGAATCAAAATACCAAATTTTTCCGTCCTTAACCTAACCTTAATCTTACCTTTACCATTAACTTACCCTAAACCTAACCCTAACCTGAACCGTAACCATAACCTAACCCTAACCTTAACCTTTACCTTAACCTTAAACATAACCTAACCCTAACCTTAACCTAACCTAACCTAACCCTAACCCTAACCTAACCATAACAGTCACCAGTCAGCTCAGACACTGTTGATTTAACGCAGAGCCCATAAGAACACTGAGGGTAAGCCCTTAATCATGACAAGAATACATAATTAGATTAAACTGTGTTTCGTGATGGCTACACGAACACTCGTGAGATCGGATTGAGATACTCTGCTTCCAACCCCTTTACACCCTGGTCACACGCTCAAGTTCAGGAGTGGCTTCGGGGACTGTCGCGGAAAAATCTGCATTTATTATTGTAATATGATTCATTATTCTTTTTGAATTATTGTTTTATTCTGTTTTATTCGTTATTTTATATCCACTGATTCTTCCTTAGTTTCTGAGGCTCCAGTCTCTACAGGGTCATGGTGACTTGTTGATACGATAATGTTTTAGTCAAAATGATCTAATGTTTATCTGTTAACTTTCTATCCTGCACAAAACTCTGAAGGCCGTCTCTTGTAAACAGGAGATTTTGGGTTACTATGGAGATTGGGGTGGTCCAAGAAGTGACAATAACTTTTACAAATGGACTTTTGACACCTCCTGATGGGTCGTCTTCTAGAGATTACGTAGGACAGGGTATAAGATATGATGTTCTTTGTGAAGAAGACGGAACAGGTCAGGACGGGGAGACAGACGTTTCTGTGTCTCTGTGTCTTTTTCCTGCCCCCATCTGCAGATGTCCAATAAATCTTTCTTATGATTCAATTTGAGTAAAAAAGACTCAGGTTGTTTTTTTCGAGTCTCTGCAGGAGGGCATCTCTTGTGAGCCCTGACAGGGACACTACGGACGGAGTTTGTGCACTGCATTATGAATTTTACTCGAATAAATATACATATTTGAATAATTTTCACTTACAAAATTTAATAAGCAGATATGAATAGCGGCCACTTTGCACACTTCTAATATATATTAGGGGTGGAGACAAATACAAATACGGTATTCGGATTGGCACAAATAACGTGTTTTTTTCCGAATACCGTATTCGGACAAATATTTGTATTCGGGAAACCACGCCCCCCAGTACACGTCACAGGCTCGCTTTCGGGAATAGATATCCTTTCCAGTGCCGCGCCAAAAGGGGCATTAGAAGGCATTGCCCCCCAACGCGTCACTCATATGTAAGGGCGAACTGGAACTTGTTCGTCCTGGTATCTCCTTTTACACAGCTCCCATTAAAAATATTCATTCCACCTTAAAAGCTGCTCTCCAGGTGGGAATATCGCCATTTCTTTATCTCTATCTATAAACTTGCCCCTTAAAAAACTGAGCCTCCTGAAGAAAATGTCTTATGTTTTCCCTAAAATGAAAATTCAGTTCACCCTAAAATGAAAATTTGATGTTTATTTGCTTACCCTCAGGGCATCCAAGTCGAAGGTGACATTTTTTTTCTCAGCAGAACACAAACGCAGGTTTTTAGCTTTAGCAGTAGCAGTCTGGTGGTCATATAATGGAAGTGGATGGGGGTCAGAACTTTCCAAGTACAAAAACATGCACAGAGAAATCGAAAATACACCCTGTGGCTCGTGACGACACATTGATGTCTTAAGACATGAAACG
>JBBKCR010000487.1:0-13288 GCA_037577295.1 Ladigesia roloffi | reverse complement strand
GGAACACAACCCCCCCCCCCCCCCCCCCCCACACACACACACACACCTAAACACCTTCCCTTTACACTGTACTGACCTTTTTGGGAGACCTTATTAATTATCCATTTAGTCTCTCCAGCATTAGTGCATAAGAGAGTGTTTTCATTTCCTTTCACCTTGTAATGAGTCTTTAAAGCGCGGCGATGGAAGCTGATATTATAATTTGAGGTTGTATAATGTATTTGCCTTGAGCGTCTGAAAAAAGACTTTAAATGCTTGTCTGTATTTTTGCTGAAGCTGAAGTAAGGGAGGGGTGTGTGGGGTGTGTGTGGGGTGTGTGGGGTGTGAGGGGTGTGTGGGGTGTGAGGGGTGTTCCTGTCTGCAGAGGGAAGGTTATCCTGAGCGAAGCAGATAATTAAGTGATTTTTTATGGGTTTAATTTTCCCAGAACCCCCAGAATCCCCTGCAGTGAGGCAACTACAGGAAAGCCTCGGTACTGGGTTACTGTCCAGACCAGTGGGTGTTCTCTGGAGCCGAGCTGGATGAAGATGATTTAGGTGATTCTTCCTATAAAATATAATGTGTGTGTGTGTGTGTGTGTGTGTGTGTGTGTGTGTGTTCATTTTAAACATCCAGAAATTAATGTGTGAATGTATTTGTCAAATTAAGTTTATAATCTGCATCTGAATCACCACACACTTCCATCACACTGGCTCAGTTTCCCCGAGGATTTCTAATAGACTTGCTCATGTGATTTCTGAGACTTTTTTAGTTCACTGATACTTTTAAAAATGGAAATGAACAGCTCCTTTTTTATTCATTTTTGAATGAATTTAATTAATATGTAATGTGCCAAGCAGTTAAAAAAAATCGAATCAATTACAAGCCCTCTGAATAATTAATCTAATTTAACCACACACATTTTCTGATGTAAAATTCGGCGCCTTGCGAGTTTCACTCATACGAATCACAGGGTGGATAACGGGGGGACACAAAACAAAATATGTTTAAAATTCGCCCCCTATTATGAAGGTTCCGGTGTCCCTGCATACAAGGCATCCCAAACCTGGGGTCCAGGTCTGTGCTGGCTTGGACCACCGCGTTCGCAACTAAAGGCTTTTTGAAAATAACGACGCTCTTAACACTCCGTTCCATTTTCTGCTCCATCGTTTCTTCCTCAAAATCACATTAATGCGATTAATGAGTCTAAACTTTTAAACACATTTTTATTATCTGTGATTAATTGTTCGAAATGAACTTGTTAATTGGACAGCCCTAATAAGAACACCATATAATAACAGAATGTAAAACTAATTAGAGACTAATTTTGTTGTTAAATATAGTGTGTGTGTGTGTGTGTGTGTGTGGGCGCGCGCATGTGTGTGGGCGCGCGCATGTGTGTGGCCATATCCATGTGTCTGTGTGTATGAAGGAATGTGTGTGTGTGTTTGTCTCAGTGTCCAAGTGTGTGTGAGTGTGTATGTGTGCATGTTTGTCTGGCTGTTTGTTTATGCCAGTGTGTGTGTGCTTGTGTGTGTGTGTCCGTGTATTTGTGTGTGAGTGTGTGTGTGCGTGTGTGTATATGTGTGTGTGTGTGTGTGTTTGTGCATGTTTGTATCTGTGTGTCCATGAGTGTGTGAGTGTGTGTGTGCGTGTGTGTATATGTGTGTGTGTGTTTGTGCGTGTGTGTGTTTGTATCTGTGTGTCCATGAGTGTGTGTTTGTGTATATGTGTGTGTGTGCAGCTGGACTGAGAATAGTCCTCCTGCCAGCCAAAAATATCCATCTAACAGTGTCCTGTGGTCAGTATCTGACTGTCTGAAACTGGATAAAACCCGTCTGAATACAGCAATCCCCACAGTTCTAACTTCCAGACCTTTTTGGTTCAGGATGTTTCGCAGGTAAACCATAATCACTAGTCATTGTCACAAACAAAATCTTCTCATCATGAAAAGTTATTTTGGAGTGACCAGTGATAGTCGGAAACTGAGGGGAATTTCAGGCCTTTTAAAAAAGGATGACATTTTTTAAAAGTACATTGTGATTTTATAATAGGGACATTTAATTAACTGTATGTGTTTGCTTAGTGATATATTTTGAGTTATTGATATTGAATGTTGAAGGTTTCATTTGCATATTAATAAACAACCGGAGCCATGCACCATCAAAATTAATGCAGCATTTTCTTCATAATGAGTCCAATCGCTTTCCTCCCTGAGGTCCAGAATGAGGTTGCATGAGTGTAGGGTAGTCGTTGGCCCAAATTAGTCTATTATAGTTTGAAACGAAAAAAAAAAAAGATGTAGATACATGAATGTATCATATTTTCTCATCATTTTATCACTCGCTGGCTGTGTGTTCAGGTGCTGAATCTCAGCACGTGACAGTGGGTGGGATACCTGGTGACTTCACCACATATCAGCAGTCTGAGTGGTTGCTGCTCAGCTCATATGTCCAGAAAGACCGCAGAGCGAGCTTCAGAGGTTTGATGTCATATTATGTATGTGTATTGTCCCATCACAATGCACATTAATAATTAAACATTCAAACAAACACATAAATACATTTAAATAAATAAATAAATAAATAAATAAAAAACACCTTCTGACATCCTCAATAATTGAAATTAAATTCTGATGCTGTATATTGCACCTGTTCCCTATATGCAAATGCTGTCAGTGTAGAGAAACTATTATTGCTTATTTCTTTTTATTTCTTCACTTACTTTTTAAACATTATTTTGTAATCAAAAATGTAGGTGCAATTAAAAAAATGACTACAGAAACTGCTCCCAATCCCCACAAAGCAGAACCGTACCAATTTTTCTAAGACGGATTTTATCAGTGTGATACATTATTAGACTAATATCAATAACATGTTTTTTTCCATGTGCATGCGCAGCTTCAAGAAGCGAATTTGAATTCTTGGTCCTCCTCAAGTTGTTTTCCTTCCCTAATTGCTGCACTGGTTTGGAAGCAAACAGCCATTTACCAGTTTCATAACGCAGATCAGAATGGCCACAAATGAGCCGGAATTCTGACCAACACAGCGATTGTGGGTCAGGAAGAATTTACAGCTCCGCGCCAAGGAGGGGATTACCCCGGGCCTGCTGAGGAGACAGACAGGACTGAAGCCTCCAGCCCACAGGCCTCAGAGCACATGGCCGCTGCCAAATTAGAACACTTACAAGAGGAAGGATGAGCTGTTTTAGGAAGCTGAATGGGAAAACCTGACATATAAAGGAAAGAACCCAAAATAAGGATGTATAGCCAAAATGGAGGGTTTCAGCTCTGTCTTTGGCGAACATCTACCCAGTCCAGTTCACTTCCAACATGCTTAAGTCAAGTAATCAAGGGTTGTGAAGTTATAAAGCTTTGATTAACTGGCTGTGGGGTTTTGTAAGCTGTTAAAAAACACAGCTGCAACAAAATGGTACAAGATCCTTAACCAGAGGGAACACAGAAGTTGGCTTCAGATTATTGGATGAACCACATTTTAAAAAATTAGGTAAAATATTTTAAACATGCACAATATGACTGTATGCATAAGATGCACTTTGAATCATAAACATTCCTCTCGCTTTATGTAAGCAAAAGCATTTAATGTGGTGTGTAGATGTAAACGTTTCAAAACATCTATTTTGATCCTCAGTGCTGTTCATAAATAGAAATGGAGGCAAAAACAACAGAAGCAAAGTAAAAAAAAAGTTGTTTTTGTTTTTGGTATAGAACACTTCAAATTTATGACCATGGATGTCAGGGAAAAAAAATAAATAAATAAAATAAAAAATAAAAACAATGCCATTCTTTTAGAAAAATTTTAGAGTGTGGTTATGTGGTATTCAAAGCCTATTGTTAACAAGCTGGATTGTCAGAATAATAGTTCGTTGTTGCTAATTTCTTTGTATTTCACACTTTTGTATTTTGTATAGGGCCTAAAACACCAGAATAAAAATTCTGCACTAAACAGCATCTAAAAAAAAAATAAAAATTAATAACACAAATCGATACATAATGTCTGACTATTGTCCCCCTTACTGTCGCCATTTCCTTCAAACCTTCAGCTCAGCAGGCAATTCGCTGGCAGTATCACACTTGCACTGGAACACTTGTAACGCTTGTAACTAGAAAGTTAAGGAAAGTTAGAGGAGTGTGTTTGCAAACTTTTGTAACACTCAAAATAAACAGGCTTTGTAAAATATGGGATTCTGAAAACCATGTTAAAATGAATAAAAACAGGGAAATGTTTTAGCTAGAAAAAGTGTCAAATTTTCAATAATTGGAAGAGGCAGGGCTGCGCCCTATGCTATGGTAAAGTTATTACTAAAGTAAATGCTACCATAGTTAATGAGCATCGAATAGTGAGAACTCAGTATCATGTTAAGGAGACTGTGTAGCAAGTTCTGCCTTTGGGGTTTATGCACCACTAATTTTGTTTGTAATTCTGAAGGTTTCACATCATATGATTCACGTCCTAGTCCCCCACCCCATATATATATATATCTATATATATATATATATATATATAAATTGTGTGTGTGGGTTTATGATTGGGGAACATAAATGCACTTCATTACTGTGAGTTTAGTCAAAGAAATTTGTTTCTTCTTTATGGTTTTTATCTCATTAAATCCCTCTGAGACGATCTGGGACAAACTGCGGTTTTCAGAGGTCACGAAAAGCAAGTGAAGCTGAAAGTAAAAAGCAAGAACAGAAACAGTAAGCACAGAACTTCAGAGGACATAAGGATGAGGCTCCATTTTCACTGCCTCAAAACCACTCTGGAAATTGCTGCTAATAAAATGCATAAAGGTTTGTAAGATTTGTCAGATGAACATCAATGGCTGCTGCTAAAACACTCCTTTAAACTGGTCTTATCTCAAATGAGCATGATTACTGACTTAAGTGAAACAAACGAAAATTTTTCCTAGCGAAAAGTATGATTTATATTTTTTTAACATAAGGATGTTAGTACCACCCAATTTATAGTCTGCTTGCGCTTTAATGAAGGTTCTGTCGAAATATGGGGAGTGGAAACAATCTGGATTCAGCCTACACCAGTTTTTCCTTCTTATTCACGCTGAAGGTTATCACCCCACATTGCTTTTTGAACTAGGTGCAATTCAGGACAGCCAATCAGAACAGAGCTCACCTATGTAGATCAGTCTTAAAGGCATAGCAACAAAACCACTGCGTTTAATACAGGATACAGGCCATTTAAGAGCCGTCTCAAAATCACTCTAGAGTTCCATTTACAATTCAGACACAAAGAGAAAAATAGCTGATGCAGAACTCAAACAATGTGTTAACAACTATCGGGTAAAATCCAGTGGGTGAGTTTTGGTGTTTTCTGGTCTTCCCTTTAAATTAAAATAGTTTCTGGCATGCAACAGGCAATTCAATGTGTGTGTTTATGTATCTCACCACAAATTACAAGAGGGACAAAGGATTACAAAATAGTTTATTGATTAAAAAATGTGATTTACATTGCTGTGCAATCCTTCAAAAACATTGTGCATTTAAAAAAATCAAAGTATAAGGAAAAAAAATCTTCCCACCAATATTGAGGCTATGCCTATTTCTGTTACATTCGTACTGAATTTAACACCTCATATTTTTGTAGGACCTGTCTAGAACCCATATGGATCAGTCCTGCAGTCCTTTGTACCAAGAAAATGAAAACGTTTATAATTTACTGTATATATGAAAATATCTAAGATGTGCATGTCTAACTTTTGATTTTTGTTTCTGATCAAAATGGGAAATATAAGCAAATGTTTAGCAGCATTGTGAAACAATATTAATAGGTGAAAAGTGCTATTCTATCAGTCTGTAATTAATTAGTGTATTAGACAGTAAGTATTTGCTACATAAACTGAAAATTGTATAAGCAAAGCTAGCTCTGTAGCTATAATATATACACACAGAAACTCCCATTAGTCATTCCCTTTAAAAGACAGTGTCTTTACACAAATGTCTGCTAATGCAGTAAGTAGGATTACGGTGCTTCAAAAACAATTGCATTGTCCAAAATACACCCCATTCATCTTGGGCCTTTCAAAAGAACTCTTAGTGTCAAATTGGGTTCATTAAAATTTTTTAAACCAGAAGCAGTTTTTTAGGATGATGTTCCTAAAATAACTGAATGTAAAATATAAGCAAGATCATTATAGTGGATTCTACTGCTGTCCACTGGTTAAAAAATGGTTGAAAAAATATAAATATCTGTAAAAATTTTGGACAAATACTGGTGGATGGAGAAAAAGTAGGCAGATTTGTAGGGGGATATATTTCATATATTTGTATTTATTTACATACACATACTGTAAATTATATGTATAGCAGATGCATTTATGCAGCAGAAAAATATTTTTTTAGGAAAAATCTTCTCAAGAAAGAAAGCTAAACTAAAAATGTATTGGCACAGATTTGAAGCAGCATAGGACTATTAACAAAATAAATAATCATGTGTACCACATAAGCCTGAATGATAAAATGTGAGATTTGGCTATTGGAATTCCTGAATATACAAAAACTGATAATAAAAATTGTTCCTAGTGTTTTTGAGAAAGCGAGGAGGGTGTCTGGATGATGCCCAGTCTGCCATTCACTTTAAGTGTTTTGTTCGCGACAGGGACCTGAGGAAGTAACAGTCAAATGTTAAATGACTGGTTTGAAATAATCTGTTATATGTTCATCATTAAATGCATTTTTCAGTTGATAATAATTCTCAAACATGTTTTCATTTGCCAAGACAGAAATTGTGTTTTATTGAGTAATTATCCTGCAGTTCATAAAGATGACCAGTGAAATACTGAAGCAATTTGTGAGCAACATCCTTAAAGAGGTAGTTCCTCAACAATGCTAATGAGGCTCTTGTCATTCATTGTTAAGAGGATATTTACCTTCCTAAGACGTTCGGCTCCGGCGCCAGTGCGGATGGCCTCCAGCAGTGCTTCTCTGGCCAGCTCTGGGTTGTTCCCTGCAGGCAGCACCAGCACAGGCTTGGATGGGGCTGAGACTGGAGGAGGAGGAGGAGGAGGGGGTGGAGCGAAAACAGGTGGGGGAGGAGGTGCGAATGCAGGAGGATCAACAGGGTTTGGGGAGGGGGTGTCTCGCTGGGCAGCCCTCTCCTCCTCTGCTTTCTTGAACTGCTCCAGCTCCACAGCTGCCTCCGATCCAGTCTGAGGCCGGAGGTAAAACAACTCTTAGAACCGGGCAATGAGGCAAAATCGCATCTTGAATTCATAAAACAAAGCGAACTCTTCATCTCTGAGGTTTAACAGAGTAACCCAGAGTTTCTTTCTCTGGTTCTCTGGTGACACACAGCACTGCACAGCTGCAGCGATTTAGGTGTGTTGATTAAGGGAATAGCTGAAATTGTGCTAAACTGTGGGTCACCAAGAGGAAGATTTAGAAAAACTGAGTGCATAGACTCGGCAGTGTTGGCATTAATTCGTCACCACCTCCGATAACCCACCTTCTTCAGTCTCGCGGAGTTACTTAGAGCTCTGATGGCGGACAGGAGTGCCGAACGCTCGTTCTCAGTTTCCACATAGGATGGGTTCTTCGTGGTGCTTGTTAAGGAAGACCCAGAAACCTGGAAACACATAATAGCAGACATTTACATGATTTTATGTTATCACCTACAACAATACATGTCAAATGTTTGAACAATTGCAACTAACATATGGAATTTTCAAATGATCTCTTGGATTAATTTAAAAATCCCCCTTTGCTTTCATATAGTTAATGGGGAGCTAAGAAGCCTGGGTTAAACACACATATGCTGAGACCTTGGTGTCTAAAAATTACTTGCTGAAGAGAAGTTAAATGTTCATGTTTTTTAAAAAATAAATCAATACTTTGGCACCCATTTCACTATTTCTAACTATAAATGAACTTTTATCCATACATGCACAAAATTCCAAACTTTTGTACAGAATGATATTATAACACAAACAAGAAAAGTGATTAGTATTTGGAACATCAAAAAATCTGTTGTTTACGTATAATATCGATCTATGTTCAACCACTTGAATGAGCAAACAATGATACATAAAATGTGCATTGAAATTTGCATTGCAATGTGTTTTAAGGAGTTGTGAACTAAAGGTTTTGTGAACTGAACATTCAAATTTATATAATTTTCCCCTTAGCCGAAATTTAATCATAGGAATGAATTCTGTCTGATCCAATTGCAATTTTCTTTATGAGCAATACTGTAAAGATTATTTTAATTGCAGTTGATTACTATGAACTGAGCTCCATGTTCTTGTTGACTAAGAACACCAGCATATCAACTTTTCTGGCTTGAGGCTTAAATGCTGAACATAGTTTGTTGGACGGTAAGTTAGATGTGGCTGTGTTGTCATGTACACATGTTTTGGTGTTTGGTTGCTTCTGATTCATGTATAGGCAGTTGACAAGTTCACTGATATAAAAAAAAATCCCAATTAAAAAAGCAATAAAGTTCTTCATGTAGGCTAACAAAAATCTTGTGATTTAAAAACGGTCCTCTTTAAAAAAAAAATGTGTCCATTTTTAGACAACTGGCCAAGATTTTTAGTTTTGCAGAAGAGCTAGAAATCTGGTAAAAGAAACATCTAGACATCCATTGCTTTTTATTTACATTATTACATGGATAAGGGGAAAACTGTGCAAATCTGATTTTCGGTAAGCCACTCTTAAGTTAATAATTACTGGAATAATAAGTGGAAGTGTGTGTTTTATAGCAATTATACGCAATTAAACGCTGAAATCACCAGATCACTTTTTCACATGTGGCTGAAAGAGCGAGAAAGTTCTGCCTTGAATTCACATCTTGTGCTTCTGACTACTAAACCACAAATTAAATGTCCCATGCTTTAAATACCTTTTTGAGATGTTCAATTCCCTCTCCTGACTGAATGGCCTCCATGAGTGAGCTGTGAAGAGAAGTCTCCTTCTCGGCTGTCTTCAGCATCACAGGCTTAAACTTCTTTACCGGCCCGAACAAGCTAACCTGGTTTGGTTCAGGCAGAACCCCTGGACCATGTATGTCTGGTTTCTTTGGAACTGGTGGACGAGTAGTGTTTGTCTGACATTTCACAGGTGTGTTTTCTGGCGTATTTTTCATGGGCGTATGCTCTTTAAAAGAGGATTGTGTGGAGAATGTAGACGTTTGAGTTTGCTGTTTGCTGTTTACTGGCCTGGAATCCAAAGATCTACTGTTTGTTCTGCCAAAAGGCTGAGGAGCTCTGCTTGTAGCACTGAACTGTGGATCCTCAGAGCTTACTTGCTTCTCTCCAAAATGGCTAACGTTGCTTTGTGAATGTCTGGGAGCAGTA
This sequence comes from Ladigesia roloffi, assembly GCA_037577295.1. Lineage (NCBI taxonomy): Eukaryota > Metazoa > Chordata > Actinopteri > Characiformes > Alestidae > Ladigesia > Ladigesia roloffi. Next base: position 3,982 of record JBBKCR010000487.1, on the reverse strand, counting down.
AAAAAAGGCACTGGGTTTTTAGATGCATTTGTGGATGCCTGTGGATCCTTCTGGTATGATCCAATCTCATGTTTGAAGCTTCCACTAGCAAGCGGCCTTTGCCCACAGGATGTTGTTTCTGGCATCTCTTGAAATCCATTCACCTTGTCCAAGGGATTCCCTGTGTATTTAGCAATTGCAGAAGCAACATATTGACTGGAAGTTCTTCTGGAAGGCTTCAGGAAAGTAAGGTTTTTCCTGTTCTCAGAGAAAGAGGTGTTTTCAGCAGGATTTGAGGCAGGAAGCTTGTTCATCACTGCGGATGCGAAGTGGTTTGTTGACCCACTGGCCTCTTTCAGAGGTTCCATAACACTGGGTTTCTCTAGAGGGTGAGATATTAGTGTTACAGGGACAGGTTTGGGCACCTCAGCTTCTGTAGTCTTCACAGAAGCGTCTTTGTTTGCTGCAGGGGCTGGATCCTGCTTCTCGTTTGAACACCAGAAGGCTTTGGCTTTGCCCAGGAGTGGAGAATCTGGGTCACTGGTCATCTCAGCAGGATGGCTGTGTTTGTCTTGGGCTGAGGCTGGCTTAGCTTTCCTCTGTTTGACCATGTTACCCAACTCGTCGATCTTAATGGCGCCTGTGCCTAGAGAACCAGCAGGTTTGTGAGTCTGAACAACAACTGGCTTGGGAGGGATGACAGTGAACGTTTTCAAGCCAAACCTAGACACTGGGCTCTGAGTGATCTTGATTTGAGCTGCTGTGGGTGCTTTATGAGATAAGGTCCTATCCACTTCAGGGTTTTCCATGCTGTGACTGCGGACGAAGGGTGGAGGCTTAAGTCTGCTCTCTGGAACCTTTTGAGCGTTCTGGACATATGGACATACCACAGGACTTTGAGACCTCTGTGACTCGTAGTCATTCGTATTGCTTAATTTCTCTTGTTCGGCTTCAGTTTTAACACCGCAGCTTATAATGACCTTCTTGGTGTACTGACTCTGATCTGCTTGGGTTTGACTAATGCTTGCTTTGTCTGACACATGAGCGTTGTTGTTTTTGTTACAGACATCCATGCTATCAGTGACGTGTGTTTTTTTCACGCTTTGAGTATGGCAAACAGCTTCATGGACATGAAAACTGGAACGATAATCTGGGACTTCATCAATTGTTGTTACTGGAATGTCCATATCAACAACAGAGACAGGGATTTCATCATCCATGCACACAGATGCTTCGTCTGAGCGATTAATTTCTAATGCACAGAGAAAGAGAGTTTAGAAGAGAGTTCATTATGAACTACACAAGATGCATAGTATCATATTTGTCTTTGCCTTCACAAAAATCCCAAAGAGACTATACTGATATAAAAATTATATTTTTATGAATAAGTGCAAACAGAATTTTAAATTAAGCAACTTCAGAATTTGGACAGTTATATATATCAAAACATGACCATTTTTATTAGGACTAAAAATGGAAGAAAATTTGATAGGATCAACATCAAAGAAATAAGAATTCAGTTCATTTAAATCACCTGCTAAGTCTGCATCCAGATCAGCCAGGGTTATGTGGATTTGGGCAGTGATCTCAGCATCCTCCGCATAAGTGTTCTGTTTCTTTTCTGACTCGTTGCCTCGTCGTACCTCTTCACTGTACACATCAGACACAATGGTATGAGTTGCTAACCTAATTCGAAAGCAGCAAGCCACTCCTTAAAATCTAAGGGCCATCTGAATTCAAACAAAAATGAATTAATTTTTTAAAGTAATAAAAACATACACACCACAACTACAGCTGTAACAAAATACATTGCTTAAGAAAAACACTTTGAAAACATAAGAGAAACATGATTTATCACATTTGACTGCACAAGATCATTGTTTTAATCATCTGACAGTCCTAACAATAAGCAAAAAAACCTAGACCTTATGGGGTTAACTGCAGGATCACTTGTCAACAGGACATCTACTCTAGGAACATGTTTTAAGATCTGTACTTGTCCATAGAGATCATGCTCATGTGGAATCTCACCGAAGCTTCACTTAGAAAAAGTCTCTTGCAGTATTTAATAGAAGTGTAAAAATGTCACCTTAGAAAGCCAAAGTATCAAAAAAGTGTGTTCATTCAACTTACTGAGAACACCACCCCTTTAAGTTGAGATGGATGGAAAAAAAGAAACGGCTCTTTCCTGGAGGACAGGAAGCATGAGAAGCAAAGACACGTCCCTTGGGCTAGGCAGGGAAAATGAGCAGTTTTATGTGACGCTGCAAGTTCTGTAAGCTTCCGCCCAATACCCATCAGTCTGGCCAGTCGGCGGATCTTTAAGCTTCATAAAGCAGTTGTGTAAAAGAGTTTAACAAAAATCTTCTGTTATTCTAAATGCAGATCGTTTAACCACTTATATCCCACAAATTCATATAACTGCAAATTGTAAGTTCTCATGAACTTGCACAGAGCATTTTAAAACAGACACATTTCACTGTTTTACACATATATAATGCAAACTGTAAAAAGAAGGCTTTCTCCTTGTAACCCCAACATTCACAACATTCATTATTCTACAGTATCCTCCTGATGGTGAACTCATGAACATTAATCATGTGAGAGAAGCTTTTACTTGCTTCTTTTTATTTCTTTTTTGGCCATGGACTATTACACCCCATGCTCTTGGAAACCAATCTTTCGAGGTCCACCATTCCTGGGGAGAGTATCAACAGTCTTGAATATTTATCCATTTGTACGCAATCTGTCTGACTGTAGATTGGTGGGCTCTAAATTCCTTAGAGATGGCTGTGTAACATTTTCCAGTCTTTTTCAAATTAACTGCTAATTATCTTCTAATTCTCAAGGCTCACATATTTTTGCCACAAACAGAATTGTAATATTGGACCATTTTTACCAATAGACAAATGATGAAGTATATTTGTAATTGTAATTTGATTCTTTTTACCTACATTCAGGACTTATATAAAACCTGATCTTGTATTTTTGGAGAAATATAGAAAATAATCTAAAGGGTTTATAAACTTTCAAGCACTCACTATAGATCAGAGATCAGATCAGAGCATGTCAAAATGTCAGACTTCACATAACCAAGTGTAAATCGTGGAAAATTGTGCAAATTAGTTTTTTACTAATGCTAACACAGCCTCACAGGAGTGATGGTTTGCTGAATGAAGGAGAAATGTTAGGCCGGCTGAGAAAAAACGCCAGCTTCAGCAAACACATCGCTGGACCAGGAGATAAATCTCTCTGCACAATCTCTGCTCTATGTGGGAGAGTTCCAGCTGCTGCCTGCCAGAAAAGACCCGGACACCAGGGACAGTTCGAGGAAATAATGCAAGCCATCCATGAAAACCCTAATGAACCTCTAATAATAGCATTATAATTCAAAGTAAACAAGGGCTGGCTCTATTTTAAAAGAATGAGCACAAAAAGCAGGATGTCAATAACAACTTTCTTTTATAATCAGTTCAGTTTGTTGTTATATGAAGCCACATTTTCAAAAAAACAATGAAAGGTGCTGGTTTGCAAATCATGCTTATTTTAAATTAAAAAAAGCACGAAGACAGCATATCAGATGAGTTGAGACATTACATTGTTGTTGTTTTTTAATATGCTCATTTGTAACACATCTGAAAATCTTTTAGAGCACTGTGCAGCATCAAGTTTTATTTTAACAACCACCTGTGAATGGTTTTAGTTTTGAAAGATTCTGCCTCTCTGGGATGGTCTTTTTATACCCAATAACCTGTTGCCAATTTACATTTACATTTACATTTAGCCGACGCTCTTATCCAGAGAGACGTACAACAGTGCTCAGGTAATCCACAACAGTATCAAGGACCTGTAGAGCAAGATTTATGTCAACATCCACCAATTGCCTATGGTACTGTAGCTCAGTACACCTGATCAACACTGTCACAGATACCTAACTACACCTGATCAACACCGTCACAGATACCTAACTACACCTGATCAACACCGTCACTGATACCTAACT
>JBBKCR010000461.1:0-13292 GCA_037577295.1 Ladigesia roloffi | reverse complement strand
CAAATGTCAAATATTTCTAAAATAATATAAATCAGGTAATTAACAGAAAATAAAATACCATTTAGGGGTTATTTACATTAACAATGGAGAGATACATATGGCAATGTAGTCCCTTAATAAAACTTATCACAGCTGGAGCCAAGCATTTACATCAAGTTTATGCTGACCCCCTAAAAGATTATTTACACACATATAGTGGTCTGCAGAAACCCAAACCACATTTGTAAACCCAAAAACCTAATGAGAGTAATCTCAACTGTTACTGACTTTAAGAGGAAAACTGCTTCAAAATCAGGAAGCGAAAGTCAAACAAGTGATAGATTTTTTAAATTAAGGTTATTTTCTGTACATTTTAAAATGATAAAAGTAATAAATGGGGTATTGTTTTTAAATGTGTCTTAAATTACAAAAAATACCGTACAAACAAGACTGCAGTACAATCTTTAAATACAATTTTCTCACCCTGGGGGTGTCTGAGAAGACTAACACATATAATGTGGCAAGTGACCATTTATTAATAAAAAGTAACATGTTTGTAGGTGTTGACTTTTAATAAGCACAATGTGTAGCGCTTCTATAAGCAACCACAGATATGTAATGTGTTTTTGTGTGTGTGTGTGTGAGGGCCAGGAGGTCAGTATGTTCAACTTTGTGTATCTGATCAAGGAGTAAACATATTTCAAATCTATTCTAAGTTCACATTTTGACGCTGAAGACTATTTTTTATCCTGAACACTACTTTAGATAAAGACCTGCTTGCAGGATTAGAACACACACTCAAAACACCCTGGGTGGATGAAGCTGAGAGGGCACCTTGTACTGCTGTTTCTTTTCATCTCTTTTCTTCTTCAGACTCTCGATGTGAAGTAAATGTTCATTCTTATCATCGTTGAGTGTCTTGACCAAGGCCTGGTACTGCAGGGTCAACCTGGCACTGTACTCATCTATAGCGCTCTGGAGAGGGAGAGATGGAATAAGGAGGAGAGTGAGGGAGAGAGATGGAGAGAGAACGAGGGAGGAATGGAGGAAGAAGAATAGAGAGAGGTGAGTAAGATGGAGAGAGAGAGAAAGCAGAAAAAAACTGCCCCCAAAAAAGGCCTTTACCATAACAGAATCCCAGTCTTCATCCGTGTTGGTGCTTTTCTCTTCTGTGAACTCTTCTGTCTGTGAGACAAACAACTTGATCAGTAAGAGCAGCAGTGATTAGAGCTGAATTCCTTCACGTGTACATTCTTCAGCAGACCTAGACATTTTGTACAACGGCATACTTGCCACTTTGTGGACACTTTTGGGAAATAACCCTTTCTATTCCAGCATTTGGTGCATTAGCTCGGGGATAACATATCTATATTTACTTATGGCCACCGTGCCAGAACAGGTGTGTCTGGTTTGATTTTCTATACAAAATAGTGAAAATAAACTAATGAAAATAAGTTAGCATTAGCATTAGCACCAGTGTGTTGGAGTGCTTGAAATGACCCGGTCTTGCGGTTTTTTTCGTTTTCTTAAGTGAATTTCGTACCTGAATTTCCTGCTCGTTCAGTTCTGCGTTGACAGGCATGGTGGAGAGAGGGTGGTCGAGTACCAGGGGGTCTAAAGGCTGGTGTTCGAGTGCTGGAGGGTCGAAAATCCCCGGAACGGTCCACAGACGGGCTGTGGCAGGGTCGGACCACGTTGAGAAGCACACAGGAATACTCTTAACACGAGTGGCTAATTTATCTTAGCTTAGCTTTAAGTTAAGTTTATTTATAAGAGTGTACATTCTCAAAACTTACGATAATAAATCGTCTTCTAAAGCCACACACCAGTCGTTCTCCATATTTACGAACCTGAACTATCTGAAGTGAATTCAGACACATATACATTAAAATTATCTTTGTAATTCCAGCTGTCAGTTCCACGTAGAGTCCAGCAACAGTAACACTGCAACACCTAAGCAGTCAGACTGGAACTACTGGAAATTTCAACTGGAACGGAAAACAACACTAGCCAAATTTAGTCAAACTTTGTTATTGTGGCTTGTTCTCAGTTAAAGATACAAAATGTCCCTTTGCACCATTAAGCGGTCAAATAAAACAAACATTAAATTATTACCTTTATTATATAAATCCACAAAATAAAATGTAGGTCTCTCGTTTTCTGAACCTGGAGTTCAGAAAAAACCTGTGTCAGGAAAGGAAACAAACGTGAAAGGAGAAATATTACAGTTATATGCATTAATGTGTAAAAGTGCTGACCCACTCCTATTTTTTTTTTCGGTCGCCTTGCAGGTGAAATACAGTTTTATTTCTCTCAAACTGTCTTATCTTTGTTATAGTAAATAGTTTAAATGAAAAATGTTCTGCAAAGTGCCTGAAAATACAAGGAGCCTAGATAAAGAAGTTCCAACCACACAGCATTCAGCACCACATGTAAAATCATCACCATCTGGTATCTGGAAACATCTTCTCTGGTTCAGGATTTATTGTAGACCCAGAATGACAGTGTTAAATTTGTGTTCTTTATTTAAACTTAATTAAAGTGTGTTAAACAGGATCTGGGAGGAGACCAGAGACAAATTGACCAGAAGTGACTCAGAAGTCATCGTGATTTTCCAATTCTATATCTGAAAAAAATGGCTCACACTGTTTACAAACTGTGACAGTGAACAACTTCAAAATGCATCATATTTTAAACTTACTACTCCATTTGTTATACATAAGTTAATGTAAGGAATATTATACAAGAGGTGGCAGTTATTATAAATCTAATCTTGTATCTCTTCAGCCCTAGAGTGTTGAAGTTCTGTAAATCATGCTGTGTCCTAAACCTCATTCACTCAACTGCACCTCCTCAATGAAGAAGTGGATGTGGTTTTAGTCAGTTCAGAGAGGATTCATTTTCAGAAATGTTTTAAGTGTCTGTTAACTTGTAGTGTGTGTTAGCAGTGATAGTCTGGTAGCTCTGGCTCCTGTTGGAATCCCAATATATCTTGGCTGAATTTTGTATCATTATTATAGTTTTTTAAAGGCGCCTTTCAAGGCACTCAAGGACACCTTATACTTACAGATAAGTAAGCAAGAATGTAACATTACTAGCGCAAAAAAATAAAGAAACATAATACATGTAAAAATCAAATGAGTGCAAGGATAGAAATAGGAGCAGTGTAGGGACAAGTTCAAAATTGCCAGTTTTTTCAACTTTCCTGAACTTTCATGTTTAAGCAGCAGGGGGCGGCACATCACTCCTATTATCATTCATTGATCATTGTCAGAATGCGCAAATGTGCTGTTTTATTGCACAACAGCTATGTTTGAATACTACTACTACTACTACTACTACTACTACTACTACTACTACTACTACTATTAATACTTCTAGTAATACTATTACTACTAATAATAATAATAAGAAGAATGCCATTGCCATTTGTCATTCCTATTAAGTTTTTTATTGTTCCAAATGTCTGCTATTCTAATCTGTGCTGTAAAAAGCCCTATGCAAACACATGTGAATTAAAACATTAAACACATGATATAATAAAAGGTCTGCTGAATTGAAGGAAGCAGATGTGAATGAAAGACGTTAGACGAGGAAGGAACCTGAGTCAGGCCAGAAGAATCCCTGAGGGGTTCCTGCTGTGTTGAGACAAAGAGATGAGACATGGATTAGGAAGCAACGAAGGGAGGAAGAAGAAAAGAAGTGTGAGAGGATGACGTAAATAGTTTAGGAGTAAGAGACGATTTGTTTTTGCTAGCCACTTCCGGAGTTACAAATCCTCAAGTGAGAGACAGAGATAATGGAAGTTCAAGAGGGGGAGATTGTGTACTCTTTCATAAGTGACACGTACCTACACTTTATGGACAAAAGTATAAGGACAGGTCTGGTTTTCAGGGTGTGGTCTAGACCTCTCACTTCGAGAGAAACAAGGTATTTTGGACAAGGCCATGCTTCCAACTTTGTGGACCCAGTTTGGAAAAGAACCTTTTCTGTTCCAGCATGACTGTGTCCCAGTGCATAAAGACGTGGCTGGAGGAGTTCAGTGTGGAAGAACTTGACTGTCCCACTCAGAGTCCTGACCTCAACCCCATCCAGCACTTTTGAGATTAACTGAAATGGAGATTGTGAGCCAAGCCTTCTTGTCCAACATCCGTTCCTGACCTCACAAATGCTCTACAGAATGAATGGACACAAATTCCCACAGAAACTCCTAAATTTGTGGAAAGACTTCCAAGAAGAGCGGAAGCTGTTACAGCTGCAAATGGATGACCAGCTCCATATTAAAGTCTACATATTTGAATGCAATGTCATTAAAGTCCTTGTTGGTGGATTAGTGAGGCATCCCAATACTTTTGTCTATAAAATGTATATGTGCAATAAGCTTATAATTGCAGAATTTGCTATAATAAAGATTGAATGACATTTTTTTTCTTTTATCAGCAAAATAATTATATTATACTGCAGTGTGTTTCATGTCATGGCTTGAAGTCACCAGTCACTTTCTGATCTTTAATTATGTAATTAAAAAATAACAGGGCACAGTTTAGCTATGGGTGTGACAGTGGGGGGCAGCACATGTGTAGGTAAGATGGGGATGGTATATATATATATATATATATATATATATATATTGGTAAGGCAGAGGGTGTAATACAGATATAGATAAGACAGAGAGGGTAGTATAGTTATAGATAAGAGACAGGGGTTGTTATAGATATAGTTTAGACAGAGGGGGTTGGATTGATCTAGGTAAGACAGAGGGGCAGAACAGAAATATGTAAGACAGGGAAGACAGAGAGTGTGAGACAAAAGGTGAAGAATAGATAAAGTTGAGATAGAGGGGATAGTATAGATACAGGGAAACAGATGGGGTAGGTAAGAGAGTGGAGGGTTGTGGAGAAATATTTAAGAAAGAGGGGATAGTATAAATATAGGTAATACAGAGAGGGTAGTACAGATTTAGGTAAGATAGAGGAGGGTTGCATAGATATAGGTAAAATGTGGGTATTAATACTCAAATGTCTGGTCAATAACTGCAAACAAAATAAACTAAACAGCTGTTTCGATTAAAATATTTTTGAATCAAAAAGTAATAATGTAATTGGTGAAAAGGGGCTATGTTAACACTGTAATGTACTTTTCACTCTACAGATAATATCATTTTACATCATTATTTTCTATGGATGGATATGGACTTCATTGGAATTTTTAGTTAACCCATGCCATTAAGAGAGGCTGTATTGTAGGCTGGCTAGGGCTAACTGTGAGTTTTCTTGCTTCAAAATAGCTTTAAATGCAGTCACCAAGCTCTGTTGCTTGTAGTAACATGATTTTAAATTCCATGACTTAAACGCTGTCCCCAAAAAAGTAAAACGTTACATTGGTATTGCTTTGCACTGGCATGTGTGTTTAGAGTGAGTGATATCTTTCAAAATGTACAGACAGTGTTGCTATCAGTAGATAACTGGCAAAAGTATGTCCAAATGGAACCTGTTTAGCCTGTATCAACCCAGATTAGATTCTACCCTGTGGCCCTGGCCTTGAATAGCTTAAAAAAGTGCTGGCACAGCACTATCTCATAGTCTAAGTTTTAGTCTATGTTCTTACAAAACAGCTCAAGAATCCACATAAGCAAGTGTGTTTTATGTGTTTTACACTGCCTCTGCATTCACGCCTTCAATGATTATGAGAGTTACGAACTACTGTTTTGCAAACACACGCCGTTGCTACGAAACACAGCAGATAAGGATGCAGAGAGTGAGCAGTCACCTTCGAAACGATTTAGACTCCTTGTAAACATTTTGCAGCTTTTTTCTGTCTGATCTATTTATTTAAGGATAGAAAGTCGTTCAGTTCTTGGTTCTAAATGAGTCATGCTTCTATTTCTACCATCTCCCATTCCCCACTCCCTCTCTCTATGCTGTAGGGCCTAAGGCCACCTTAAAGGCAAACCCAGAATAACTGATAGTGGTCAGTTATTTATTCAGAAGGGTTGGAAGTAGGGGTTGTTTTAGGTTTTTAGGTTTTATATCTGATCTGAATGGTCTTGTAAATTCCTGTGTTCTTACGTAATGATGGGCACCAGTATAAACACATCATGACTCCAGGCCTGGGCTTATCCTCTGAAACATCATCACAGGAGAAATCCCTCTGATATGATCAATAACAAAATCCCATGGTACATAGACCTAGTCTTAGCCCAGGCCTGAAGAGATTATCACAGTATTGGAAATGCTGCTAGCGGCTATCCTGGAGTCTGGATTTTGTCTATTTCTCTTTGCCTGTATTTAGCATATTCAGATAGTTTTCACACACACCCTCCCAATTGTTTGCCATTGTTTAGCTAGAACAAGTGGTACAATGTAAAAGCGTGGGTGTTTTCTAGCTTGTAATGCTAATAAGGCATGAAGTGTTTCTTAATGTTTAGTATCGGGAGAAACTGGTGGTTTTGTCTATCCAGCAGTGTCACATGTGGTGGGGAGAGGGGCAAGAAAGAAGCCCTGAGACAGACGTGTTGTCTGTCGGTCAGCCTGGAAGTGCACACCAGCACCCCTATCCATGAGCTTTTCCTTCACAAGATGTTTGATTGGTCTACATGTTTCACTATCTGTTTTCTCGTGTCCTGATTAGTCTACATTCCCACCCACATTTAGCCTCCTCCGAAGGTCCCAATACATTCTCATTACAAGGTCTTGTCTGGCTTGTGAGACTATCAGGTGTCTAGCTATCCACCAAACAGTAGAGCCACATGCTGTAAGTGCATCAGTAAATCAGCGCCATTAAAAGTCTCTATTCATTCCTGCTCTCATATCTACACAATCTATCATATTCCATAAGATTACTTCCTGAACCAGCTTCCTCTATGGAGATACTTCTCCAGTCATCCTCTTCCTTGAAGTATATTCTCTTTTTGAAATACCATTCTTGATCCATTTTCTCTCTTGATGATGCTTCTTGATTCTTTCTCTCTATGGAAAATACTTGTTAATCCATTCCCTCTCTTGAATATACTTCCCAGTCTGGACTCCTCCTTTCCAAAACTACAAACGTTTTGCATGTGTTTATAGGCAAAAATGAGTCATGCATTGTCAGAACCCCATAAGCAAGTCAATTAGATATTATTTATAAGCCATGGCCTGAAAGTTGTGTATCTATTTGCCATACAGTTTAGCATAATGCTAATTAGTTCTTCAATTCCACTTGTTAGCGGCATTAGCTTTCTTGCTAAAAATGACAAAAACTAACAATTAAACAAAGGATTGAAACCACAGAAGTTTGTCCAGTTGAGTTTCATTTTATTTTTTAAATCATGTAATAAGAATCATTATACAATATACAAACCTGCTGTGATTAAGACATTAGCATTAGGCTAATCTGAGATGAGATGTTGCTGCTGAGTTCAAGCACACTGTTCCCTAATGGAGCCTGTAGGTGATGTGAAATGTAAGACTATAATAATAAACATTCATGTTTATTATTACAATGTTCTTGGATGCTTTATTCAAATGGCAATAAAGATACACAAACTATCAAAGAATATCCGTGTCTGTTTGTTTATGTGTGTGCATTGGTGTTGGAATTATCCGAATATTTATTTACTTTGTTCAGCATTCCAATAAGGCCAAGTGGTCTGCAGTAAAAAGGAATTAAATGGTGTATTTTGTTGACATTTTAATATGTGTTCATAACACAAGCTGCAGATATGGTTCTAAACCAAAAGTACACAACTGCAGCACAGCTGTATATGGAAGTGTCAGGGACAGATCTCTGCCTGGTTGCATAATGAACATTAAACTTTTTTGTATCTATAAGGATATAAAATACATTCTTGTTTAGATATTCAGGTGTTATGAATAAAATCTGGGCTTTGGCATTGAAAATGGCCATATTGTCATGTGTGTGCGTGTGTGAAAATGTGTTTTGGTCCCTGTGTTTGTCCAGTTCATTTCCATGGATGGGCAAAGTCTTGGTGCCTGCTTTGGTCCTCACTGATTGGTTAGGAGTAGAAAGGGATAAGCTCAAAACCCTTAGTTGATGATCTGTCGGGGGCGTCCGTAGCCGGTCATTCCGGCCTGTGATGCTCCTTTGTTGGTGCCCATCTGCAGGCCGATGACGCTCTGACCCTCTTTCAGCTGGTCCTCCGAAAAATCTCGCCTGTTTTCCTGAGATTTCCTAAACCAAACATATACACACGCTGCTTACAAAGTTGGTTCCGCATCAAAACCTCAAAATCTCATCCATATTTTGCTTTAACTGTGAATATTCCATAAATTGTGTAGTACAAATAATCAAAATTAGCTTGAACTAAAGTCAAATATCATAAGAATTTAAGTTATAATACTCAGTGTAGCATTTTTAACTAAGGTTCACTTTTTAACCTATGTACCGTTTTTTGCACCGAAAATTTAGCTGATAGCTACAGGCAGTATGATTAGTTTGAAGTATGTAAAAGACATTTGGTTCGATTGGCTGCTGTGCATCGGGACCTATTCAAAATGTCCCCACTGAAACACCAACTCTACATTAACATTTAGGGCATTTAGCTGACCACCCTTATCAAGAGCGATGTACGGATGCGGCTAGACTGCTGTATGAGTTAGAAACATGAATCTGTAGCATCATAAAAACATTGCAATCAGAATAGGCTGATTTGTATACAAGCACATGCACATATGTGTGTTTAGAACATTTTACCAGTGTTTTTGTACTTTACAAGAGTGTTTAGATATTATTCACACACACACACACACACACACACACACACACACAAATCAGCTCAGCCGACGCTGTGCAAAAGTCAGACTGATAAATGCATGTCTTCAGGTTGCTATGCCAACAAAACATTACTGGCGTCACCCTGCCAGTGGGAGTGTGCTTTGGTTTTTGATAGCAACCCCTTAGTGTGTCAAAGCGAGAACCGGAAAAGGAGCCGGAAGCAGCCCACGCTCACCTGTGGAACCAGCTGGGGTCTCCGCGATAACAGCCGTCGGTCTTGGTAACGGCCAGACTGCCCAGTGACATCAGAGTCATCTGTACGGCTGCCAGATCTTTACCTACACACACACACACACACACACACACACATCACTTTACAGTGGCCCTTTCACACAGTCAGATATCTGCTCAGATAAAGCAGCTCCAGACCCCACACACATCCTGCCTGCTGGACTATATTTGAAGTAAAGCAGTGAATTTAACATTTAGAAGCAAAGGGTTTATAGAAGTGAATGGGGACTCACCCTCCCAGAGGTCCACGGTCTGGAACATGTCGGATTTAGTGACGCCATACCTCTCGGCAGCGGCGAGGAACTGGGAAATCTGCTCCATCTGCTTGAAGGCCATGGTGGAGCTCTGGATCTTCTTCACTGGCTTTGCGTCTTTATACAGACTGTTAATCAGCTCACAGAGAACCTGAAAGACAAAACCGTGAGAGATGATATAATACATGTGGATTCTTGTGTACTGTAATGTACATTTATTGAAAGGGAACTTAAAAATTTCAGCATCAAATAAACTGACATACAATACTTTAATGCTGATTCTTGAATCATTGTTTTGTCTGTTGAGTGTGACTTAAAGGAAGAGATTGGTGAACAATCGAAAATACACAAGTTACCACTCGGTCTAGATGTGATCTGTTAGCCATGTTTGCTTTTTTAAGAGGGTTGATGTTGCTAAGAAACACTAAAAATAAATACATGTTCCCATGAATACTTCCTCAAAGGACATGTTATGACTTACTGTGAACTATAAAAACAACTTCACCAATGTAGGCAGTCATGATAATATGCTCTGCCTGTGTGAGGAGCTGGAGCTGGTTCGGGCAAGTTTTGGGGATGGATTAATGCAGAATTGCATAAAATTGCAATTTTTTTCAGCTCAATGTAGTATCAATACATCTGACAAGTACTGATATGAATTTATTTAATATTTAATATTATATGTACTTGTATGTAGTTTTAGTCTGGTCCATATGTCGATTCAGGTAACTAGAAGTCCACTAGGACAGTAATATCATAGCGTGGACCAAATATCATGACGGTATCATTTCTTGCCTCAATCAAAGTCTTACTGGAGTCATGTGACTGGATAGTGGATAGAGTTGAGTACAACTAAATTGGAAACAAAACTGGGATCCTTTCCCCCAAAAGGATTAAAATATTTCTATTTAAATGTTATTTAAGTGTTGTGTAGCATTGGGGCTTTTGTGTGTATGGAAATAATTAAATACCACTGTGCACCTTTACGCTTGTAAGTACCTGTACACACACTCAAATACACCTAACACAACCCTCATCTTAACCTCAAAAGATCAATTCAGTTTCTCGATTAAAAACTGCACTTTCTTTAAAAACACTTTCAAATTGTTCATGCTTTTCTTTTCAAATTGTTCATGCTTTTCTTTTTTTTAACGCCATGTTTTCCTTACTTAAACCTCTGGCTTTCTTTGACAGGAAGGTGTGTAACTTAGCTGGAAGTAATTTGGTTAAATGCAGATGTTGATTTAAGTCTGGCTCTACCGGTAAGGGAACAGATGTGTACTACTTGAACACTGATATACGCCACTCTGGATCAGAGAGTTTGGTAAATGTATTAAATGTAATGTAAATGTAAAGCAACATAAATATTTAGCTGTGACTTACACATCCATCCTTGAGCCACGTTTGGAAGCCCTGTTTGCCGGCTTGCGGTTTGCCTACTGAGGGTCCGCACTGAGCCGCAATCCAATCCACCAGCCTTTCCTCCAGTTCGGGGTCATACTTCTTATCAATCTTACTCTGCACCTCGCGGCTCAAACCGTACGATGGGCCTTTGTTCGCCATCACGCCTGCAACACACACACACAAAATAAACAAACAAATAAATAAATCTATTAAAAAAAAAAAAAAAAAAAAAAACATATATATATATATAGATATATAATATATATATATATTCTGCAGAGAAGAATTGTACTACTGTACATGTGGGGACATACAGTCAGTCACTCATGCGACCCTGTAATAAAACAAGCCCATAGCATGTATTGGTACTCTTCCTTTAAAGGGTCCTTTTCTTGTTTGATGTAGTACACAACTATAACTATTTTACTGTAATTATCTATTTATTGCAATGTCTGTTGGGCATCACATTTAGAAATGCAATCACTACTAATATGAATTGTTATGTTTCAGTTTGTTTTATAAATTGTTATAACATTAGTTTTAATCTAGGGTGCAAAAGTGGTCTGTTTTAAATGAATCATGGCTGTGACATCAGACCAGATTTCCATTCAACCACCCATTTAGCCTTAAACAGTGTAGCCCGGCTCATTCACATATTGTATATAAATTCTGCATTTCAGCCTGTACTGTAGTGGGGGCCAATCAGAACTGAGGTCGTTTACATAAAGCAGTCTAATGGGCACAGTAACAGCCTGTTAACTTCTACGGGATAAAAAGAGATTTAAAAAAATGAATCACATTTGCCTTTGTATCAAAAAATCCAACAAATGTTTATAAGAAAACCACTTAAATACTGTTTGCGGAGCCATAAACTCAACATTGTAAAAGAAACAAGAGGGACATAACAGATGGGTCTTTTTGTGTTGCTGTCTATGTAATGACATTTACAACCCTGTGAGGACAAGTGTGCACACACAGACTCACTTATTTATACATGATCTGCATTAGATCCTGAAGCGCCTTGGTTTTAAGTGAGTGCGTTTGTTTAGGGCTGAACTCTATAATCTTACTGTTTAGTTTGAGTTTAAGTGTTTACTCATTACTTTATATGATTCGTGAGAAAAAGACAACTGCATAAGTAATGTGAGTGTCTGTTTGTGAGTGTGTGTGTGTGTGTGTGTGTGTGTGTATGTGAGTGTTCTGTCCCATGAGAGGCCTTCTGGTTGACTAAGCATGCAGCACACACCCTCTAAACGGGCCCACAGTCAGTAAACTATGTAATCAGAAACTGCTGATCTGTGTGTGTTTGTCTGAGAGTGTGTGAATGTGTGTGTGTGTGTGTGTTTGCTAGAGCCTTCAAAATGTTAAAGCAGGATTTGGTCCATTACATTATCAGTTAGATCAAATATTATCAAATTATTAAAAATCACTTATCCCTGACAAATGGGTGTGGCTTTCCCCCCAACACAAACACATTTAAACGAGAGAGAGAGAGAGAGAGAGAGAGATTTTGTTCATCTTTGTTGTTTTACCATACTTAGCTGCATAATTATATTGTGAAATAGTACATAATTAGCAAGCTCATATCTGTAATTCTTTTTTCTGTTTGATCGATGTGAAATGTCAGAAACCTGGCAAATAAAAAGACTGTACTTGTTTTGGTTACAAAATAAAATATTTCATAATTATGAAAAGCTATTGTTGCCAGAGATAACTTTGACATCTTACAGTTAAACTTGGATGAGAGAGTCCACAACATCCAGAAAGTGTCTTTGAAAATAACCAGACAGATTAAACATAATTGGGCCTAAGGTAGAGCCCAGCATACGCCACTCCACAGAGGTCAGATCAATATATCAGGGCATGTCATTAGTATCATTTGCTCCTCACAACATTCAATTTAAGTTACAAATAATAATCTATAGCAAAGTTAGTATTGACATTTGCCAGACAATTGTTGATTCTTGGGGTGTGGCCTCTATTCCAGCTGCAGATGCATCCGCCAGCAGGTGGAGCTTCTCAGAGATCACTGAGCTGACAGATTGATTCTTCAGAATGTGACTGATTTCAAGACGATAACAAACTTCCTTTTTTATAACGGAATCTCTCCTGCTGTACAACAGGCCAGCTAGCACAGTCCAGATTTCGACTGCAGTGGATTATCAGTGTTTAGTGGAATGCTACAATCACATTGGTAACACTGAAAGGCAACAGAGCAACCAGCTGTTCATTTCTAATGAGAGTTGGTAAATTAAGCTTTTAGACACACATTGTTTAAGGTCATTTTTCTCAGTGTGTGATAAATTGTCTCTCTGCTGGCAAACAAGAAAGCAGTAAAAATCAAGGTTTGTTTTGTTCTTATAAAAGTCATGTTTTTTGTGGGCTGGTGTGGAGAACACAGGTTCAGTTCCAGATTCCTCTTGGGTTCCTCCAGCTGTTGTTTGGATTTGTAAAACTCAGCATCACCTGATTTCATTTACTGAAGGATTGATTAAGTCAAACCAGGTTTCTGATATAACTACAGGTAACACTGGGTTTGATATACTGTATCTAAAAAAATATATCTGTATCATAATTTACCATGTAATGTTTTCATATATATATATATAAACACACACACACACACACACACACACACACACACACACA
>JBBKCR010000434.1:0-13293 GCA_037577295.1 Ladigesia roloffi | reverse complement strand
AGAAGATAGGACTAGGTGGAGACAGATGATTCGCTGTGGCGACCCCTGAAGGGAAAAGCCGAAAGAGGAAGAAGACTATAACAGATGCCAAAACAACAGATGCGTCACAACTACTGGTATAGAATATGGCATGACGGATGCTATGACATGCTAAAATGCATCCCAACAGAGGCTACAGTGGGGGAAATGTTTATTGGATCCGCTGCTGTATGCTAAAATGAACTGTCTCTAATTTATGAGGTAGTTTCATTATTATGGGAGATGCTGGAAGACCCATCCACAACCCATCTCCAGTGTTCTGGCTAGGGGAAGGAGGTTCTTGTCCAAGATTTTACAGGACATGGCCCCATCAATATTCCCCTAAATGCAGGGAAGTCATCCTGCACCCTTTCCCAAGCATGTTTCTACCTCCATGCTTGACTGTGGGGATGGTGTTCTTCGGGTCTTTCCCTTTCTCCTCACATGGCGGGTTGAGTCGATGCCAAAGAACTCAATTTTGGTTCCATCTGACCTCAGCAATGTCTCCCAAGAGGTGATGATGATGATCGGCTGTGCATGTACCTTCCTGAGAGTATGTCAATGTTTTGCAGCACGGTTAAAATAAAATCTTTTTGTGTGCTTATTTTTTTACAATGCTGTCCTGTTTGCACATGTTTTATGCTGAACATTGTTTTAAACTCTCACCAACTTTTAAGCTGGTATGAAAACGAGGACCATAACCAAACTGCATTTTGCACAGAGCTAAAACACCATAATCAAAAACCTCCTAAACATGTATTTACACTTTTACATTTGTGTTTTTGTTCATTAATACAAACAAGGCTGGGTATGTCCCCATCCTGACCATACGTTTACATTCAGAGCTGTCAATCAGTGACACTGGGCGGAGCCTTGAAAGGCCCTGGTAGATTTGCATGGCGTGAATTCATGTGAACCTAATCAGGAAGATCCAGTGTCTGACAGATAGGGGTCAGAATTAAAATTCCCTGATTTTTCCATGACTTTCCCTGACCAAAAAGCTGAATTTCCATGAGCTCCCTAGTGTAAGGACATACAATATGTCAACACACACTTCACAAAGATTTTGCATTCTAGATTGTTTCACATTTTTACAGCCGGAGGGGTTTTAAGCAAAACCGAAACACTGGCTGGGAACACAGATGGGTAAATACACATCAGGTTTTGGCTACTGCACAGTATTCTATTAAAATTCCCTAATAATTACCTGACTTGGCACCCAAATGATCAAATTCCCTGATTTTCCCAGACTGGAAATGCCGTTACTGAAATTCCCTGACCTTTGGGTACACTGTTCAGCACTACTGCATCGTGGACGTACAGTCCAGCTCATGGTTCAGTAGGTGGTCTCATTGTACTACCCAATCATCACACCTGATCTCCTGACCAAGTTGGGGACCCTGAGGCTTGCAGTAGGTAGACACCTTTAGGAAGGTCACTACAGGGTCAGAATGCTAAAAATTTGCATGGAAGACTAGCATTTCAGTCCATGTGAGTAAAAACATGCTTTTCTAGCCTGACAAGCCAAGGGTTGTCGGTCTTAAATGAATGCATACCACACCTTCTGCCCCACAACTTGTAGTACTTAAAAGAGGAACCAGGATCGAGATCAAAGGTGCTGCATCATCTCCAGCATCCTTAGACCTAGGTGATATCTTCTGAGCAGGACCTTGTATCTGGGTTAACTCAAGAGGTTTATGGACTTTGCTGTTGCTCGTCTGAACCTGCAGCTCCAGGAATGCTAACGGAGGTGGGGTGTGTCAGGCTGGGCGTGAAAACAGAGTCAAACTTCACGAGCAACTCGTCTTCACATGAACCGGCAATAGACCATGTACACTTGATTGTACGTCATTTTTAAGTTGAGGTCACAGCTGAACTGTACACTTACATTCCTATTTAGCCTAGAGCAGTTCAGCCCCACCCAACACCAAGGTTTTGCTGTTTTACAGATTTTTTTATATAATTCCATTCACAAACTACAGCTCACCTGAGTTACACAAACTACATGTTGCATACCATACACTCAATACTAGAAAGTCCTGGAATGTTCTATTTACTAACCACTTTCAAACTTTAACACATCTATAGAATCTATATCCTAAAACTTCTTAAACATTCTAAATTACACATAAATATAAGTTATTCTAAATACATAAATTTACTACGTGAATACACCCCATCACCCAATTTACATACTCTAAATACAGCTAGAACATTCCCTCCTAAACACATGCCCTGCAGGTAAATGGGCATCAGGAGGAACACTACGAAAACAGGAGGAGTAAAGACTTGAAGCAGGTTCTTTAAGATTAAATTTTATTTAGAAAGGTACATTTCACATTTATACAGTCACAAACCAGCAGATAAGAAAACTTAAAAGGCAGAGGGGTATACACTCAAAGATCAGGAAATTGTTGATTTTGGTACACATTTTGATTTGATAAAACAGGAACACACTACTCAAATAAAACACACACGTCTGAGGGCAAGGGTTCACCCTTAATATGTATCAGGAGTCCTGAACACTGACACCATCGATTGTCCTTTAGATTGAAAAACAATAAAAAGCCCAGGTCTACAGAACATACCTGCTAATCTTCAGTTGGTCTCCTGTGAAAGAGACATAGATTAGAGCTACATTTCACTGTAAAAGATGCTTAAACACAACAGTCGGTCTCAGAGCATGCGAGATAATCAGTGGTTTTCAGGTGAAACACGGACAGACATGCAGCAGTAGGACACTGGACAGAAGGACGTGACTGAAGAACTCAGCTCACCTTGACACTGCCACTGCCGCCTGGAGGAACCTGTAAGAGATAAAGAGTTTATGAGTGACGTTCCTGCTGAAATCTGCAGGCCTAGCTGTCCACAGCAGATCCTGATCAGAGCAGTAGGGGTGTAATCATTACAGTCAGGTGAAACACGGACTGCAAAATCATCACTTCAGGACAAGAGCAGCAGCGACTGGCTCAGTGCAAGAGATGCGCAGGAATAGCTACTAAAAATCTACCAGCAAACTGTCCTTGCATAACCCTGCATGTGACTAAGGACCTTGAATCATACGATGATTACATGAAGTAAAAGCCTTACACAGCATTCCACAGACCTTATTCAGAAATACTAGTGAAAGAGCTCATTTATACAAGTCAATTCTATGCCTTTACTGTTTATTTGGCCTTGCGATAGCTAAATCGGCAGCACTTACCCCATATGACGGAATTTTTGACCTGTAAGAGCCAAGCTCAAAATGTTGACATTAACTCGGATACGTTACATGGACAAAATATTAAGACGCGCATTTTTCAGGATTTAGTCTAACCTACCATTCACTGGAAACAAGGGGCCCTAATGGGCATATGTTTCTAAATTTTTGGAAATTTTTCTGGCCCTTTTCTATTCCAGCATGACTGTACCAAGTGCCCAAAGCAAGATCTATAAATCTATAATTCTATAAATCCAAAACCTATAAGGAACAATGGAGTGGATATCGCGAGCCAGGCCATCTCGTGCCTGGTCTAAATGCTCTACAGAATGAACGTTAACAAATACATTTTGTGGAAAGCATTCCAAGTGTTGATGTTATAGCTGCAGCAAAGTCTATGCAGTTGAATGCAGGGTCATCAAATACCCAGTTTGTGTTAATGGTGAGGCGTCCCAATACTTTCGCCTTTATAGTTTACTTTGGAGCCTTATAGTTCTTTTTCACCTGTCGACCTAGTGTAGCTCTATTGTACTCCTCCTCAGTCTGTAAGGGCTTTGACACGAATTCAACAACGTAAGTGTTAATTTACGGCTAGTCCAGTTCTCTGGGTTCATTTACACATTAATATCAAGTAATCTAAGAATATCTTGCTCCCAGGGTTCATTTAATCATACGTGTAAACTGCTAATTTGGTAACGCAAAATTAAAAGAAAAATCGGTGCTCTAAACCCAAACTCTCAACCTTTTATGTAACAGCTAACGTACAGCTAATACGGTGGTTTGCGCCAATAGCTAGTTTGGTCACTCAAAATGACTGGGCAACAATTCGGGACTCCAAGGCCAACTTACTTGGCGCCATTTCAAATTTGACGCCGTTAAATATCACTTGATCATTCTACGTTACAGATTAGTCTTGGGTCAGCTTATATAACGTTTTGATAATGCAGTTCCAGAAAAAGGACATCTGCAGTGCTGCTTTTTGAGAAGAGGCAGAACTGCGACACGTGTGGACGCGGTTAGCTCGGATGCACCTGCTGCCTGTTCTAATATTTATAATATCTTATAACTCTTACCGTCTCTCCCTCTCCACATGGCTCCGTGAGCTCGACGCCTGTTCCAGTCTCTCCCCAGCAGTGCCTGCGTTCACCTGTTTATTCAAAGATGGGGTCTCTGGAAGGAACTCGTGTTTACTAGCCAGCAGGCCAACACTGCAGCCTTTTACCAATACTATCGAGGAAACAGACGCTACCCCTATATAACCGACCCAGGAAATCGTTGAAAACCTGAAAATCCCCACGGAGAAAACAAACCAGCCCAATTAATACACCTTTTCAGAGAACCCCGCTAAACTGAACCCACGTGCAGGACACACAGACGCCCCGAGTGCTCACAAGCAGAAAGAGAAAGCACTCGACCACGTGCTCCTACTTTATCTGCTTATCTCCAACCACGTGCTCAGGAAGAAACATCCCATTCGACCACCTTCAGTCCTCCTCTCTAATGATGACCTCTTGGGGAGCCCTCACAGTATGCAAGTATTTCTGTGCCATTTGAATATGAATTTCTAACACTGATTTTTTTCAGAATCAAAAACACGTTTTTACTTTTAAAAGCCATGAAATTTATAGCACTTAATTTTTTTTCGCCTCTGACAAAAAAAATGTTTCACTTTAATTCTAGATGTTTTTATATTTGTACTGTTGGGAGTTGAATAGAAATATTTTAGATATAATCCAGCATGTGTAATAAATCTGAATTTGTATCTAATGTGAAATATTATTTGTGTATAGATAATTATTTATGTAAAGATTTCCTCTTTGTTTTGGAAATCACAGTATGGTATCCCCAATTAAAGCCCAATAACATTTAACTGTTTATAACATAATTTATGTACTGCTGGTTTTGTAATACCCTTCTTACTTTTTCTGTGTTGTTTGGGATGACAGGGCAGTCGTGATGATACTATATTGCTATCAGCCCGCTGCATATTACATTTACTAGTTTACAAACTGGACCTATTAAATTACATACATGTAATCAGAAAGTCTAAAAATAAAAAAGCAACCAGAACTGTATCCTCTTTTGATGCATTTTTTAGTCAATGTGCAGGCACTGTATGGATATGATCTGGTATAATATTGTTAAGATTACTTTAACTTAGCAATAACTCTGGCTGTTTTTTTTGTTTTTTGTTTTTTAACTCTAATAATCCTGGCTATACAATAGTTGTTATTGATGCGATTGTTGTTATTGATTTTGTATTTGTCTATTTATTTGTTTAAACCCGAAAGAGAAAGAAGAAGACACTGATGTTGGATGAGAAGGCCTGGCCCAGAATCTCCGTTCCAGATCATACCAAAGGTGTTGGATGGGGCTGAGGTAAGGGTTCTGAGTTGACCAGGAAAGTTCTTCCACACTGAACTCATCGAGTTGTGCACTGGGGCACAGTCACGCTTGAATAGTAAATGTACTTCCCAAACTATGTCCACAAAGTTGGAAGCATGGCATTGCCTAAAATGTCTAGTTATGCGGAAGCAGTAAGGTTGCCTTTCCTTCCACTTTAGAACCTACACGAATTCACTCATTAAGAAGTGTCTCCCAATACTAGTGTCCATAGAGTGCAGCTTATACGCGGTAGTACATTTAAGTCTAAAAACTACACTTCCCATAAACACACGCTGTCCCACTTAGCTAGGCTAAGCCTTCGGCTAAACTCGCAGAATTTCAGGGTACTGAATTCCTGATTTGCAGTACAAAATAGCGGCAGTAATCCTATACTGTTGATTTTTTATGGCATGTTAAAATCGCAATTTAAATGACGTTTAAATGTCTCAGCTCTCACTGATTAGCTAGAAATTGCTGGGAAGCTAAAGTAAATAAAGCCAAATACCCGGACGAGAGGACGAAGTCTGATTGGTTCAATCGACCCCGGGTGCCTGTTTGGTACATGTAGTTCTTGACAGTGGACTACAAAAAAAACATCGTTCAAGTTTACATTAAAACCCCACCAAAAATTTTTGGAGTGTACAGAAGCAACACTATTGATTTGTAAAGTATTTTTTATCGATTTTTCAAATTTCTTAAGCGGCCACATGGGTCACGTGGTAAGCTGCGTTGGGGTCAGTGTTGGCAAAAGCATGTGAAGAAGGTTGAATTGCTCAGGCCAAGCAAAAACAAGGACATTCACGCCTGCTGGGCACAATATGAGAGTTTTGATCGGTAAGTAAATCGATGAAATATTGTTCCATTGCATTACAACACAACATAGCTGTTCTCTCAACTGTTCTCTCACTAAGGCGTTTTTTCTAAATTCGTTTTATTCTGATGCGTCTAACTGACATCCATTTAAAAGATTTTGAAACCCGGAACTTATACAAATCATGCAAAATTATGTTTGTTTCATTAGTGAAGGTTAGATTTATGCTTGGGGTGAACTGTTTTGTAAGTATCGTCGTCGCGCATGCGCACAAGACAACTAGCTCTCTCTCTTCCATAATTGCACTTTATAAACACTGTGCTCCTCAGGTGGCGGGTCAGGCTTTGTGGGACGTGAACTCACACGACTGCTGAAGAACAGAGGCCATGAAGTCACCATCATCTCTAGGCAGCCTGGTCCAGGCAGGATCACATGGGTATGATGCAGATTTACCAGACAACTAAGCTTCCTCATTCATCCACTAGAGCCCAATGGCATGGTTAACATGTTACGACGAGACCCATCCTATCAATAGTGATGTAACCCGAATTTTGCAATCGAAATACCCTAGCCAAAGTAACTTGTCCGAACACAGTTAGAAAGTCTATAATCACAAACAAGAATAAAATTAGTAATGTATGCAAATAATATGTAAAATAAACCTTTCAGTAGCCATGATAAAGACCAAAAAGTCCCCAAACATAGCAACATAAATGGAGTTGCTCCACGTAGATAAATGTACTCCCTCACTCATACCGCACTTTACTGCATGTTCTGCGTATTCTTTTCTAAAATAGTTTGGTCACATGAGTGTCGTAAACTCAAAGGAATTGCAGAAAAATTGCCGAAATTGTCGCTGCATTCATCTGGATTACTTGCCATCTTTGAAACTGTGGCTGAAAGGAGAACATTGTCTAGACTTCAGTCCACCGTGGAAATCCTGGTCACCCACTCCACAACTGAGAAGCACTTTTAGCCACAGACTCACCAGCATAATGTGCTCCATTGAACTCCAAAAATCCTTCCTTCCCACTGTCATCATGATCAATAAATCCTCCCCGTCAAACACCCACACAATAATCGGTGAAATAGCCTGCTGGTTCTCAGATGTGCAATTACTCATCGGGTGCTGAATTATTATCGTTATTTGCAATATCTTTATTATTATGTGCAATAGATTTTTATGTGGAACATGCGTTATCACCACTTCTATCACTATTGCATGCAATAACAAACTCAATATTGACAACAATTATGTGTTTCAGCAATCATTTTATTTATATTATTTAGATACACTATTATTTAAAATGTAGTGTATATAGTAGAGAGTATTTTCTGGAGTTTATTTTACAATACATTTTATACATATATTTTTACAATGCTTTATATTCTTGTCTCTGTGTGGTCATAACAAATTCCACTGAGATCATTCAAGTTTTCTGACTCTAATTTTAAACTATGATGTGAGAACCGCTTGGGACAAAGTCAGGTAGAGGAAAGTGGCCTTACTCCAAACTATTAATTAATTTATATATGTATTTATTTAATTTATTTTCTCTTTTAAGGCCGATGTTGAATCAGGCAGACTCCCACCATGTGAGGGGGCAGTGAACCTGGCTGGAGAGAACATCATGAACCCACTGAGATGGTCGGTCAACATGCAAAACAGCTAGCGTTGCTACCCTTGTTAACTGTTTCTATTTACAGAAATGCTGGGAGGGGAAAAATGGGAATTGCTATATTTTGGCCCATTATATCGATACTATTATGCCAAGCAGTAATCATTTTTCCTCTGTTATCGTTTAAAAAAATAGTGTAATAAATGTTTATTTTGGTATGTATGTGTACGAGTACCTTTGGTATGTATCTGGTTGCATTCCTCCTAAAGTCCACAAGGACTTTTCATCTCTTATGGAAATAGCCATTGCAGAGACTACATGACAGAGCCAATAATGTTATGATACGGAATGTAATGGTATGTTGTTTTTTCCATGGCAACTCCCACGCCTACTTTATTACCTCCTTTAACCATGCAGGTGGAACGAGGGCTATAAGAAGGACTTGTTCTCCAGTCGAGTGGACACTACACGGACTTTGGCTCAAGCCATCGCCGCCTCACCTTCACCTCCACAGTCATGGGTCCTGATCACAGGAGTGGGTGAGTGTGATGGGATGTGTGTGTGAGCTTTTTTGACCATTGTCTTGTCTTCTCTTTGACTGCTGGCCTCCTTTTGCAGCCTGTTACAAACCCAGTCTCCAGAATCAGTACACAGAGGACAGCGAGTGGACTCCCTATGATCTGCTGTCCAGGCTGGTGAAGGAGTGGGAGGAGGCTGCGCGGCTCCCTCAGCCCATCGCTCAGAATATCAGACAGGTGGTCATCAGACCAGGTGAGCAGGTTCCTCACTGCAGATCACAGTAATCGGGTTATGAGGCATATCTTAATGCACTGGACCTTCTGATGCACATGGCATATGTCAGCTAGTTAGAATTAATTTCTTAACATCAGCAAAAGTATAAGCTGTACATTATTTGAAAACACACATACATACATACATACATACAAATATGTGCATGCGGCTTTTAATTAGGTGCGCTCTATAGTCCGGAATTTATGGTGCATATATATATATATATAATACATATATGCACCATAAATTCTGGACTATAGATCTTGAACGGGAAGATGACGTAAAGCGTTAATTGCGTTAAAAATATTAACACGTTATTTTTTTCTGTGTTTAATCTAATTAACGCGTTAAATTACCAGCCCTCATTTAACTATATAATTTTTTTTTAAAACACACACACATTTATATTTGTGTTTGTATGTATTTATTTTCATATACATGTGTGTGTATATGTGTATATAATATGTGTGAGGATGTTTTATTTATTACACTGCAATGTATTATAATGTATTACAACTTCTGCTACATAAATCAAATGTATTACAAATATTTCCCAATTTGTTTAAAGATATATATGCCCATATTTATAACTGCTCTGGAATTGAAGTGTGTAAATATTGGTAAAGTTAAAAATGTGCAATCACCCACCATCAATCCATGCGTTTATCCACGCTAACATCCTTCAGTGCATGTTTATGGATTATAGAGTCTAATAGTGCCAGAAACCACATAAGCGGAGAGACTTTAGGAATAATGCTAAAGGGCTTTCAGTTATATTTGAGCTATATTTGTATCTCCAGCGCTGAAACTAATGAAGCAAACCTAACAAGTTGAAGTCTAGTTAGATCAGCTCCATTTGGGATGAGGGTTACATTTCTGTTATTCCCGTGCTTCTCACAGGTGCCGTGCTGGGACGGGACGGGGGGGCCATGAAGCAGATGCTGACCCCGTTCTGGCTCGGTCTGGGTGGTACTCTGGGCTCGGGCCGTCAACCCTTCCCTTGGATCCACGTCTCAGACCTGGCTGGAATGATCCTCCACGCTCTGGAATCCTCCAGCTCGTCCACCTCCTCAAACCCAGAGGTGTTTAACGGGGTCGCGCCGGCGCTCAACACCAACTACGAGTTCACGAAGGAGCTGGGCCGGATTCTGCGGAGGCCCACCTTGTTCCCCGTCCCGGGGTTTGTCATGGATGCCCTCCTGGGCTCTGAGAGAGCTGCTATCCTCACACAGGGTCAGAAAGTCCTCCCCAAGAGGACGCTGGAGTCCGGGTTTCAGTTTAAGTTCCCAGATCTAACCTCTGCCCTCACCGAGATCGTTGCGAGCTAGTAAACCGAATGGCGACTAGTTGCCAGACTCATGGATTTGGATTAAGTCTATATAAGGGCCAAGTGTCATGGCAAACGCACTTAATTATGTTTTCTTTTATTTATATATAATGTTTAAATTTATCATTTGTTCCTGAGACCCTAGCACTTTGTAAACGCTGTTCATATGTATTTAAATAAACGGTGGTCTGAGACTATAGAAGATTATAGAAGTTTGCTTAGGTTCAGACCAAACACGATGGGTGTTTAAGCACCAAAAGTCGAACGTGGTCTAGAGAACCGGACTTGTATGTGTGCCTGCACCAATGGGAGCTTAATCAACGCATTTTAGAAGAAGACAGATTCTCCGTTTTAACATTCTGATGACTTTAATGGTGTAAATACAGTTCTTGGTCTGAAATGTCTACAGTTCTCAGTCCACACATCCGCAGTGAAGGGTAAGGATTTTCCTGTGTCTTCCTTTGTGCTGGCCAGAGTCCGGCACTGTCCGCTCTTCACCAGCGCGTCACCGCGTCTCGTCTGTCTCTGTGTCCTCGGTGTGGATCAGCGGCAGCCTGTCTCCCCAGTCGCTGCTCCGTGCGCAGCGGTACATGTCCCTGCAGGCGAGAAGTCTCGGTGTGTTATGAGAATCACACTGAATTCAATAACTACCCAAGAAACCTGCTGCTACTGAGCATTAAAGGGTGGGAGCTGCCATGGGAGGATGAGATGATAGTATCACGAGATATGTTCCAAAATACGTAACTGGTTCCTCCACTGTAAAGCAGTGAACTTTGTCTCTGAACTTATTTCAAAAAGAGAAGAATAAAATTACTTTGGGGACATTCATAAAAGTACACCCCAAAATAAAAGTCCATAAAACATGTTAAGATCTGAAATAAATAAATATTAATAATAAGCGGTGTTACTGAATTGCCAAAAATATTGCCATACACTATTGATTTTGTCCTGATTATGGCTAGTGTTCCTTAGACAGGAAAATATCACTGCCTAGGTAATATAATCGCAATTACAGCACTCAAGACATGGAGGTAATAAAGTAGTAAATACTAAAGTCAAGATTCAAGGATTAAATCTTTGCCCATCTGTGCCACTAACAATGTGATTAATATATGAAATTGGCAAGGAACATTACTGAATGGACTCTGGTTTTCCTGTATTTACAGAATCTGAAAGCACCAACTCACTTTAACATTAAAACAGAACGGTGTAAACATTTTTATTATCGATCATTGTTTAAAAATCTAGTACCATACATTTCATACACTCCTCATTTCATACAATCCATTAATGAAAATTAAGCTGCAGAAATGATATATTTCTTCTTCAAAAATGTTAAAAATGCCACAGTGGCATAACTATCGCAGGTTCAGCAGTCGCACACAGGCCCGTGATCTCTCGGGGCCCGTCACTACCCCAGAGCCACACCCCAAAAAACGTGTGTAATCCAGGTCTGCAGTGGTTTGCAGAAAGCTCCAGTAAAGAGGGAGCGGGGCGGCTGCCGTGAAGCACCTTCAGCCACAAGATGCGAAATCTCGGGCTGTTTCCTTCTTCTGCAGTAATTACAGCAGCACGTAGTTCAGTGTTTTTTTATTTAGAATTGTAACAGTGGCGGAGCCAGAGGGGTGTCCACCCCAAAATTTTATTTGCTGCCGGCAGTTCCTGATGCTGTTGGCCTTCCTACTATTTTTCGTTACTGTTTTTAATGTCGGGCTGCAGTAAACATTTCCCTGCATGTTGTTCCATGTATGACACTGTGTGCGACAAGTAATCTGAATTTGCCCGGAGCGCCGGTCCGTCGTCTCGGTGACGTCATGGGTCCCGGACTCTGGTGGCCCGTCTCTCAGACGCTCGAGACCCGCGAACCCCCTGACACGAGCAGTGTATGCCTTTAACCTGCACGGTGTGTGAGAACATAAAAAGTGTCCACCTTCCGCCTGCGGTGTGTATGTGTGCATGTGTGTGTGAGTGTGTGTGGGCACGCTCCCTCAACATGGATGACTTTGTGAAATGTTCTGCCTGTTCTCGTCAGAACCGCAGATTTACGTTGTTTTAAACCTACCTGGGATCAGTTAGTAACTGATGACTCTAATCTGTTTGATTTTTCTTTTCAAATCCGGGTCTGTTTGATGTCTGCTATGTCTAAGTGCAGTTTTTGTTTGTTTTTTTTTCTTTATGCTAATGTTTTTGTTGAACTTAGCATTGTTTTAATTCCTTAATTTATTATTTCAACTTCGAGTACAGTGCGTGTGTGTGTGTGTGGACCCCCTGAAATAGCACTAGTCACCCCCTGGCCACCCCATGTAAACATTTCTAGCTCCGCCACTGAATTGCAATCTATATAAACTCCCTGTGTGCTTCTGGTTTAGTGCAGAGAGGATTGTAGTCGCCCTTAATGTGTATTGCATGTATCAGAGCTAAAACATCCTCGGGATAAATTTGAAACTGTATAAGGGTCCGGAGAGTATTTTGGCACCTGGGCCCATGACTATGCTGTTACCCCACTGGGCACCCATCTATATCAGCCTACAGCAGTTAATGGGTGGAGGGATATATGCAGGGGAGCTTGAGGCAAAACAGTCAAAGAAAACTAAATTAGTTCAGATTTGCGACTATGTTACCATCATTGATTTTCCATATAAACATTCAGAGACATGTGGAGCTTCTCTGTTGGGTCAGAAGGGGAACATATGCATGAATGTTGCATCCCTGAATGTAGGAGGGTTTACGTACCTGCCGTGATGTCGTGTGGTGACGGCGAGCTGTTTGAGCTCTCCGCTGGGACAGCAGAACTGGCACTGGACATGCCTGGTTCTACGTTGCACTACAGCTGTTAACCGGGCCCACTGGACAGACTCATCCTGCTGCTGCTTC
Source organism: Ladigesia roloffi (assembly GCA_037577295.1). Lineage (NCBI taxonomy): Eukaryota > Metazoa > Chordata > Actinopteri > Characiformes > Alestidae > Ladigesia > Ladigesia roloffi. Next base: position 265 of record JBBKCR010000434.1, on the reverse strand, counting down.
CCTCGGTCCTCCCTGCTCATGATCAGATAACTGAACTTCTCCTGCTCTCTCTCACGTTTCTGAAGAGTTCAAGAGATAAACATGAACAGTGTGTCCTTACAGAGCATCAATCTGTTTGTGACTCGTGAAAAAAAAGCTGAGTGATGGGGAAAGGGAGGACCACCCGACCCACCCAGAGTGAGAGAGAGAGAGAGGACAGTTATACTGAGTGATGGGGAGAGGGAGGACCACCCTACCCACACAGCGAGAGCGAGAGGACAGTTAT
>JBBKCR010000278.1:0-13306 GCA_037577295.1 Ladigesia roloffi | reverse complement strand
TGTGTGTGTGTGTGTGTGTGTGTGTGTGTGTGTGTGTGTGTGTGTGTAAAAGAGAGAGAGAGAGAGAGAGAGAGAGAGAGAGATGTGATGTGAAGATAGTTTTTATCAACCATGCTGAGATCAATGAGGGACCACCAGGGTAGGGACTGTAACGTGCTGTGACAGGCTTTCCTCCATCAGTAAACGTAAATGAGCAGTGGGCAGTGCTGAAAGAGACCAAGAGAACAAACCAGAGCTTTACTGCCAGTAACACAAATACAAACCAGTTCAAACATTGGGATCTTATGCTGTACACATTTCTGCTCTTTGCCTGTCCTAACGCACAGACTTACTAAAAAGCAGACGAGCTGACTGTGTATGGTATGGTGCAGAATTATTGGATGCCTGAGTAAATAACATCTGTTTGTACAGGAAACATACCAACACTGATAAACATAAATACAATCCATTGTGTCTTTATGTAATGTAACCCAGAAATTCAGAATGTTCAAGGGTAATAATTGGAAGTACATTCCTGTGATATACTAGATGTTGAGTATCTGATTGATTACAGTGCATTAGTGAGGTCAAGTATTGATCTTGAATGAATAATTCTGGATCATAAACCTGACTCCAGTTCATCCTAAAGATAATGAATGGAGCGCCATTAGTCTAGAGAATGCTTCAACACTCCAGAGTTTACATCCCTCAGACTGGGGCTTGACTTTGCACATCATGGCATTGCTAATGGGTATTTGGTGCCTTTGTAAAACAACTTAACCAATCTAGAGATGTCACTTTTTCATAACTTTTACACAATTTAGTGTTCAATGTTTTTTTGCTGCATAAATGTTTAGCATTTAGATACCATTTAAACATTAGCTATAGATTTAACATTTAGATATGTTTTTAATATTTTGATTGAGGATTAGACATTAATATATATTTATTTATGTATATTATATATATATATTTACATACTTTTACAAAATTTACAAGCACCGAACCATATATGTGCATCAACTCTGCTGGAAGTGCTCCTGTAAACTGGGGCTACCAAAATGTTAGACCTAGAGGAGTCGACCACAAAAGCAATACAAACCTCTTGGCAGCTGGTGTCCTGGTGTCAAGGCCCTATACACTTCACCTTGGGTGCCACACCATCACCTGAATGCTCATTGCTCCACTTGGTGAACGGGTTAAATGCAGAGAAATAATTTCACATTGTTCTCACTGCGTGCTGTGCTGTGATGTGTTCACTCGTGACTGTGAGGGGCCACTTAATTTTAAATTAACTTTACATTTGTCCAAAGATCCTAATGTACATATATCTGTCATATACTTAAAACCACCGGCCTCTAATAGTGTGCTGTGCCATCTGGTACCAAGACAATCACAGCAGGTTAAGTTTTGTGGTGGGTCTCCATGAATCAGACCTTGCAGTGTGGTAGAGCGCTTTATTTTTCTGCAAGATGCCACTGATTTTAGGGTATTCTGTTGTCATTAAGGGGTTTACTTGGGCTGCAACAATAATTAGGAAGGTGTCACGTGTCAAAGTAGCATTCAAATGAATGCCAGGACACAGTAGCAGAAAATTGCGTCTGGTGGTCCACATGATGTAAAAGAAAAAATGATTCTTTAGATCAGCCCACGTTATTTCATTGCTCCATGGTCTACTTCTGATTGTCCCTTGCCCGATGTAGACACGTGGGCTCTCTGACTGGTCTGCAACTACACAACCCCATCAGGTGTGTATCAAGCTCTTTAAAGTAGGGGTGTTCTGGGAAAGTTATAAATAACATTTAATCCATTTAATCCAATTTTATCTGATGAAAGTGGGGGATGGTGAAATCACGTTTCAGTAAAGGTGGGGGTGTTGAAACCCCCACCCTCATCCCCCATCTGTGACGCTCCTGAGCCACATAAACCCCAAGATTTGATATATGTGTTTTCTGACAGCTTTCCATCACAGTCAGCAATACTTTTTTCAGCAATTGGTGCTACAGGATCCCTACTGTGAACTGGGGCTTGCCTTACTTCAAAGGTATAACAGTGAGCCTTTGGCAGGCAAGACCCTACCACTGGTTCATTAGTTATCGGTCTGGAATCACTAACCACTGCACACTGAAAACACCCCAAGACCTGCTGTTTTGGAGAAGCTCTGATCCATACCTCAAGCCTACACATTTTTGTTTGCTTCCAACACAGGAACTTTACTGAAGGCCAGCATTCATAAGGTTACATGACCCCTGCATATGTCTTTTATGACACCAGACATAATCCTAAAATTCTTATAAAACATGTATTTCATAAAGATTTGTTTAAAAGAGTATATGACTAGAAAAAATACAAATATGTAAGTATTTCTGTTTGGGGGTTTTTTAAACACAAAGATCAGAACAATTTTAGGACACTGGTAGACATTACACTTCCAGACTGGCAGACTGATGCATGTTGGTTATCCTGTTATTACATTTAAAAGCCCTGCCAAATCAGTTTCCAATTCCCATATTTAATATTTACTCACAGATCTCACTATCAGATACAGTTTGAAGAAGAAAGCGATAGTGTACATACACCAGTCACAGTGAAACATTTAATGAAATTTTTATATTTTAAATTTGGCTCAATAAAATAGTTTAAATATTTTTACTCAGATAACAAACATATGGCCTCTGATGGCAGGTCTGTGGTGCCGACGTTAGACGTCTGTTTTACTGCTGTCCTCTACTGGTCTCTAGTGGTGAGTTATATAGTTGCACACCAGATGTTTTAGTATGAATGTACTGTAGTTTTTAATTAACTTTCTAAATCTCTGCTGGCTTAGCTTCAGTTTTACAGTGACTCTTAATTGGGCCAAAGTGAAACAACTAAAATTAATGTCCTCTGTTTCCTAATGCATTAAAATAAAAACAAATCCGTTTGTGCTGAAGTGAAATGATACAGTTATGCAAGCATTGAAATAATATTATTTTATATGATAAAATCCTCTTATGTACAGATTTCCATGCATATTTACAACAGATAAACTATCAAACCCTTGTACCGTGTGTGTAGGTGTGTGTGCATGTATGTGCGTGTGTGTGTGTGTGTGTGTTAGGGAGGATTAGTCAGACATAATGCATGTCATAGTGCTCTTCAATGAAGTTTTCTTTTTGGAGCTCCAACAGTGAAATCTGCCGGTTCCTTTCACTCACCTCCTGTATTAAAAGCAAAACAGAGCAAAATAGCACACATTAAGACCCTCGAAATACTGGAGACTCACACTTCAGTTCTTCATTGTCAATACTACATGACCTACATACAAGTTTGCAATAGTTACTGAAGTTAATTATTAAGTTACTTAATATGTTTACCCAGCTGAAGACGAGTCAGCTCACGCTGCAGGAGAGTTTGAAGAGGAGAGAAAAAATGCCTGGTGACGGCATGAAGGACATCACAGCCAAGATAGCACACATGATCACAATGACTGAGCTGCCATTCGCCTTAGTATAGTATATAGAAGTATCGGATCGGGACTCAGTATCAGCAGAATCAGAATCAGAATCAGAATCAGAAAACTTTATTTATCCCGAAGGAAATTGTTTGTGGTGACCGCCACATTACACAGACACAGATCAACACGAGACATCAGAATAGTGCAAATGCAGATACTCGCAATCAAATGACTCGGACTTGAGGGCAAAAAAGCCTGATCGGGACATCCGTAATTACTACTGAATGAAATCTTCATTAACATTAATTAAAAAAATATTCCATCAAGCGAAAGATGTCATAAAAAATACTTCACTCAGTTTAACACCAGAAAGTGTAATGACAGCCAGTGGCAGTTCTAGACCAAATTCCCAGGGGGGCGAGGGGGGGTCTGTGTGTTTTTAGGGGGTCATATAACCCAACTGGGGGTTTGTGTCAACACTCATGGGGTTTGTGTCAACGCTCATGTGTCAGTGTGTGTGTTAGCGTGCTTGTGTGGTGCTTTAAGTAGTCTGTCTAGAACACACTTAGCATTAGTTCCATTCTTCGAGCCAGCGCATTTCATGATCAATTTATATTGAAATTTTTAGCTGTTCAGTGCAGTGCAGTGCTGGCCCCGGTGTAGAACCGCCTCTGATGACAGCACATGCTTATTGGTCTGAGCCTTTATAAATGTTTATAAAGTTTAAAGTAATTTGTCATAAAAGGCTTATGTAAATGTACGTAGACTTATGAAGACGACCCTACCATACATTAGTTACCATACATAACATAGTTCAATCATCAAGATGAAAATAAAGTAATTGTGAGAGGTTTAGTGTGAAATGTTCCATTCTAGAGAAACGTACTTGGTCTAAGATTGTTTATAGTGGTGGTAATAGGATCCAGACATCTGAAGCATTTACTGCCTCTAGCTACATTAAATAATATTATTACATTCAATTGTTATAAATAGTGTATATTTCTGAGACATAAATGGAATTTTAGAATGCATTCATAGCAGAGACACACATTCTGAGAAAAAGCAGTCCCCAAAGATAACTTTTCACCATTTACAGTCAAAATTGATGGGTGATTAGTGGCCGCTAGAGGCCACCATTGGTTTCTGCTTGTGTTTAAGTTAGGTTGAGCTTTTATTTTGAAAACATTTTGATTAAGAAGTGATACCAGCTGTATGTCTTTTGTGTTTGCGGGCTTGATTGGGTCTTGGGGTTTTAGTTTGGTATTCAAGGAGTTTGTATTGCTTAGAATTTGCTGGTAATTGGTTCACATGAATTGTTTTCATGAATTGTTCTCTTGATTTATTCAAAGAGAGTGCCTTTGGCTGGGGGTCGTGCCTTTTTGTTTTCAGGACTTTCAATTAAAGTTTAGCTGAGAGAATGGAAGCCTGTGCCCACGCCTACTTTACATGAAAGTTTGCATTGTAGACAATGTGACCCCTCACTTCTTTCACCACCTTAGTACAACAAATTATTAACACTCATCATTTTTGTCTACAATGCATTTCACATCCAAAATCATGTTGATTCACGAGTGAGAAACTAGTAAGTGGACCCACATGCAGGTCAAGTGGTGAGAGCTTAGCCTACATCCCCTTTCATATTTCAAAAAATGTCAATTTGTCACACATGAACACATTACACAGTGTGAAATTCTTTCTCTGCATTTAACCTATTTACCAAGTGAAGCAGTTGGAAGCCTGGGGAACATTGCTTAAGGGGACCTCAGTGGTGCCACTGGCAGTCCTGGGATTTGAACCTACAACCTTCCAAACACAGATGCAACTCTCTAATTGCCAGGACACCAGCCATCCCAATCTTGTGAGAAAGCCATGGTGTAACTTTCAGTAGCTGGATTGCAGACACACCTCACCTGTGTGAGCGTGGCGTTGTTCCAGCGGAGCTCCCAGTCAGAACCCTCTTTCTCCTCAGGACTGAAGTTACTCCACACACACGAATCACTGAGCAAACTGCCCAGACTGCCATTCACACGCTGCATTCGGGAGCGAAGAGCATATGACCAGCCCTCCTGTGGGCACACACACACACACATACACACACACACACACATATATACAGAGGTTAGAGATTCCTTCATACCAGGGGCGGAGCCTGGGGGTGGCTTTTTAAGCTTTTAAAAAATATGACAACATTGACAATAAATTCTGCCTATGAAATACATTAAAACTCATTAATGGGCACAAACCCCCTTTTCCCTCATTCTTAAAATGCTGTTATTTCAATGGACTGAAACTACAAAAACAGAATTCCACCAACTGATACATTGTTCACTCAATATTCTAAACAGTAACGTTGACGTCTACTTTCTACTCATCTGTCGCCTGTCAGAACTCGTCTCTGTCTTCAAGTAGCCTCACACATTACCATGGACATAAGACATATCTTTAAAAAAAGAACCACCAGTGATACATCAGAAGCAGCTGGCAGTAACTTGTCAGACGTTTCAGGTCAGTGATATAAACACATCAGTTTAGCGCACTTTGATGTTAACCACAACTTTGCTGTACTGTACAGTACTACATTGGCTATGCTATGCTAGCTAGGTTAGACTGCAAAGAGTTGCTGCTATGATAACCAGCATTTTTAATGTGTCAGAAATCTGTTTTCCAAATGTAATTATCTCTCATTTTAGCTTATTTGACAGTGTTATATTACCTAATAAAAACTTTAGGATACCTTACGTTAAAATGTGATCCATGCGGCATGTCTTGAATATCCAAAAAATATTATTAAATATATATATATGTAAGACATATTCTTTATTAATGATTTAGATAACACTTTTAAAAAGATATCATAAAGAGTGATAAAGCTATCCCATTGCAGGATCGCAGTCTGACAAGCTGCCTATAGTTGCGGAGTGAAAAAAATGCAGTGAAGATTGTGTTTGTCAGTCTATTTGTACAATGGGTGTAGGATGGGAAAGGTGGGGAAGTAGTGCTGTGTGGGGAGAGGGCACAGTGAGCATACAGTACCACTTCTAACATACAAAAAAAAGCAAAGAAACAAACAAACAATCCATCTCTGCAATACTTTGAATCTACTGAAAGTTGCTATCACCTTTATAAGTCTCAATTTTGCCATTGTTGTTTATATAATAATCTCTTGGTTATTGTTTCTTTCGATTAAATAGTATTGTCTTGTGCAGGCCGTGCAACTGAGAATGTAGGATATAAATCAGAAGCAATTAAGGATTTGCCATGTCTACCCTAAAGTAAACTAGAATGCTGGAAACTGCATCTAAGAAATCCAAAATTTTCTGGGGGAGGATACCCAGAACCCCCTCTGGGCTAAGCCCCTGATGCTCACTTTGTCTGGCTCCGCCTCTGTTTCACACACCCTGTGAACCTCTTTCAACACCTCCGTAATCTCCTATGTCGCCTTCGCGCTGTCCATGCAGCCCGGGCGACGCAGAATTGGAACGCAGGACGTTGTCCTTGTCCCGCGGCCCGGGTCCCTCTTCCAGGGACCCCTCATAGTTTGTGGTGGGGACACCACTACCTGGCAGGCCTCACTGTCCACAAGTCTGGGCTCTGACCTGCTGAGCACCCTGTGCGGACAAGCAGGCGGTCCCTTTTGTGGAACACAGTGGGACGCTCATCGCGTCCCTCGTGGTCAGGCAGCCGGCCTCCTGACGGGTGAATCCAGCCCTCCAGAGGACCCCTCTAACCCCAAAACCACCCTTGCTAGCCCCCACCCTTTCCCCCCAAAAAATACATGGGTATTTTTTCGTCCTGGAGGGACCGGAGATGGTGTCTGGCCCCTCCTAATACCCCTGCCAGACCCCCTAGAAACCCCACTAGCCAGGCTAATTCTGGGGATACGGGGCAAACTGGGCCGAGGCTGGCTGGTGTGAGGCAGACAGGCAAGGGGCTGGCAGGCAAGGGGCAGGAAGGATCGAGGCAGGCAGGATCGGGGTAGGCAGGATCGGGGCAGGCAGCCGCTGGACACACTGGAGAAGGGCACGCTGGAGCAGGGCACACTGGAGCAGGGCTGACGGGGACCCTTACTAGGCCTCCTAGAAACCCCACTAACCAGGCCACAGCAGGGGACACAGAAAGGATGGGGACTTTTATTTGGTCCTGGCCTGAAACTACAGGAACCGGACAGACAGACACCCCCCAATCCGGGGCTCCACAGTCTGGGGCTCCACAGTCTAGGGCCCTCCCATCCTGGGCTCCACCGTCCTGGGCTACACCGTCCACATCCTTGCGGATGGGATCCTTGCTAACGGGAGCCTCACTAACGGGGTCCACACTGACTGGGGCCGCACAGATCGGAACGAGGTCTACCTGCCCGGGGCTGACTGGGCCAGGATTGACAAGGACAGGACTGACGGGGACAGGACTACCCGGGACGGACTACCCAGAACTGGACTATCCAGGACTGGAACAGGGACAGGGACAGGGACTGAAACCACTGGGACAGGGACAGGTACTGAAACAACTGGGACAGGGACAGGGACTGAACTAATAGGGGTACAGGAGGCGAAGCAGCAGGGGTCGTCTGTTGATGGAGACGTTCCAGGATCTCCTGGAGCCCTTGTCAAGACAACGGCAGCTCCGGTGTGAGACGAGAAGGCGGCAGCTCCGGCGTGGATCGAGGTGGCGGCTTCTCATGCATGGGTCGAGGCGGCAGCAGCTCTGGCGTGGATCGAGGCGGCGGCTGCTCCGTCGCGGGTTCAAGGTGGCTTGCGCTTTGTTGCGGGCCAGTGCGGCGCGAGCTCTGTCGCGGGACGGTGTGGCAGCAGCTCCTTGGCCCCGCCGTGGTGGAAGTTGGCGAGGGCAGTAGTGGGGAGTGAGGGAGCCACAGGCCTCCAGCGTCTCCTCTTCCAAGCCTGGGCAGACGAGAAGAGGTGGAGAACGTCTGGGAGGCTCTCATCTTCCGAGTCCCTCGGAAACCTCTCCCAGGGCAGCTCCCAGGGATCGCGATCTCCCCGGAAAAACAAGAACTCCTCCCTAGAGTTGTCCTCGCCACATGTCGTCAACCAGGCGGAGGGGTCTACTTCCAGCCCGTGGCTTTCTTCCTCAGCTGCTGTGAGAGAGCTGGAGGAGGTAGGAGAGGCAGCAGGGTGATCTGGGTCTGAATAAGGCTAGAAATAGCGATGATAATGATGGCTGGGTTTATTTGAGAAACAAGGACGTGTATCAAAACATACAACTGTCATAAACTGGAACCTAATTCATAGGTTTGGTTCAGTCAGTGATAAAAATGTCATGACCATTGTTGCCTAAGTTATAGGCTTTTATTCAATAAAACATGGTAAAAAAAACTGCTTTTTGTAACGTCTGTATGTATGTGCGATTAAATGCAATTACTTAGATTAATTAATCGCCACACCACGATATTAATTAGATAAAAAAATTTATTCGCTTGACAGCACTAGTTCTTATATATTACTTTCACAGGAGCCTAAGATTTTTGCACAGTACTAAAACTGCACTTTGTAGTTTACAATTATATGCGGTAGTTTACATTTGAGCATTTGTAAGACCACTTTACTCTGTTCATCAGTGGTCAAGACCCCTACAGGACCACCATTTAGCAATCATCATTTGGCAGGTGGATCGTTCTCAGTGCTGCAGTGACACCGGTTGTGTCATGCATGTGGGTCTTTGTGTGTGTTAAATGTAGGGACAAGTACACATTTTTCACATTACTTGTTATATAAGATGTGCAGAGCAACGGGTTGTGAACAGAAGAGGCATGAAACAGTGTTGTGATAAAATGACATTTTATGTTTTTCTGTTTTATTTCAGTTGAAACGTCTTTGTGAAATTCTGGTAATAAATAACCAGTGATTTGCGGTCCTCACTACAGCCGAGCAAGCTATATATAGAAAAAGCTGTGCTCCTCCTTCTGTCAGTATTGTATATTGACAATATTTTTTTAAGCTGGAAAAAATACTGAGGAAACATTAGGAAAAAAACATCCAAAAGATTTAGATACTATTCAATGTAATGACCTCTCAGAATAAATTAATTAACTTTCACTAAAATTAAATGGACGTGAGAGTTTTAAATGAATTACTCAATTATTTCTTTTTTAACAAAGGGGACAAAGGTCATGATACACCTGTTTATAACAATAATGTCATGCAGACGCACACAATGCAGCCTCAAGATGGTTGCTTAGCATTCAGCGTAAACACAGGTGTGATCCAAGAGGTGTGCTCACTGGCAAGTGTCGGAATCCAGGTGTGGACTGACAAGATCCAAGAAAGAACTTGTCTGTAGCTTTGTGTCATACTTTGTCCATTTTTATAGGTCTAGTGTCATAAGCCTCATAATCAAGTTTTCTTGAGATTGGTGGTTTGATATGTGAACACAGGTGTGAATATTTGGCTGTCAGCTGTCATGACTTCTTAGCAACATCTGTCATGACTAGTAGTGACATCAGCCTCAACTCTACAGTGCAAAATATAATGTATCAAAAGTGACTGTTTAAGCATTAAACTGATTGATTTTAAACACAAACACAACAGCTTGTGGTTTCTAATCACTGTTGTGTTGAGTACCAACCTCATCCTGATCCCTTATTCCATTCCTCGCATGCCTTTCTGAGATGTTCTCCAGTTGGTGTTGATACCAGACCCGGGTCTGTTCCAGGATTTGCAGGCCCATCCACAAGCTGTCCTTCTCCCGCTCCAGAGCCCTCAACCGCTTTAGCTGGCACACACACACCAACAACTAACATTAATGACATGTTCTGGACAGGGTAGTTCAGAATTAGACTTCCACACCTACAGGTACAGTTCAAATGTCCACTGATTTAATTAATGGTTCTGATCCACTGAACCACACAGCCAATCAAGTTCAGGATTTGTAGTTTTTCCATGTCTTTTTTAATCAAACAGGCATGTTTTGATGCTGAATATATACTGAATATATACTGAATATAATATACTGAATATAATATACTGAAGGTACCACCGTGTTTTTCAGTCTCATAAATCAACTTGCTACATCTGTATCACGTCATACTATGAAAACCATTTGTTTCCCTATTTTTAGAAAAGAAAAGAAAACTTACTCATTTCAACCTTACACAGAAGTGTAAGATTTTCATTGTGTCCTTTTAACAACTAGAAAGACACTTTGAAAATGGTGAACGCCCCTTTCTAGAGTATCATACAAGAACACAGAATCTGAAATATTGAATTCTCTGCTGCATCTAATAGCAATTCATCTGTTACCTGGGGCCTGTTATGTAATGTACAAGGTTTAAAAGTTTAAGTTTTGGCCTAATATTAATTTTTATTTTACATTTTGAGCATATGTGCAGGGTACTGTAGAACATCATACTTCACTATTGCTTCACTTCAACATTGCACAACAGGATACATGTTGGCTCTAATTAATACGTTGGACCTCATTAATAAACATAATCTATACATTTATGACCCTGAATGACTTACATTCAATTAAGCCACTAAGGTTGAAATACGGCAACCTTTTGAAAAGTCAGTAGAATTAATCATTAACAAAACAATGAAAATCAAACATTATTCTGAAAAGAAATCAAGATGTCCCCCCTGTTTTCACAGATTTTGCAAATAAGTCAGTGAGCAAAGAGCTGGTGTGGTGTAACAAATGTTTGGGTACAGTGTGAAATAAGAGCATTTCCTTAGAAACATCCCATAAATAATATATAGTTACGTATTGAGTTTTCTCATTACCTTCTATTTTATATGCACTCTTCCTCTCTCTCACACACCCTCTCATACTCACACACACACAAACTCATTCACAAACACACACACACACACACACACAGAAACAGCTCACCCAGTTGAAGAATCGCAGTGCATCCAGGCTGTACAGGCTATTCTGCAGAGGGACAATAACCACCGTGTAGGAGCCATCACATGCCATGAGTATACGCTCACAAGCATTTACACACACGGTCCGAGGGAGAACAGTAAATGCAAGGAGCAACCAGAGAGAGTAAAATAGCTGTATGACAGGAAGAGCAACTCAGTGAGTGAGTGTGTGTGTGTATGTGTGTGTGGTTTGTGTGTGTATGTGTGAGTGTGTGTTTAGTTAGTGGAGGGAGTGACAAGCTGGGAGTGGATGAGCCTCAGGCAGCCTGAAGCAAAAAGCAGCGAGAGAATTCCACATGTCAGTGTGATGGAAGCTGTATTGATCCCATAAGAGCAGACCAGCATTGGGGGCAAAAACAGGAAAAGGGGGGCAACTCATAGAGTGGGCAGGGGAGAAACAGGATTGGAGGAAGCAGTACGAAAAATATAAAGCATCTGTTTTTTGCTGCCAACTTTTAGAAACGAGACAGTGTTTCAAATCGAATACATCTGTTGCGCCATCGCCATTTTTACTGCAGGTACAGTGCTACCTCACACTGAGAAATTGAAAAGGGTGTAGTGAGTGCACTAACAGAAAAAATGTGAGGAAAAAAAAAAGAAAGTGTGGAATGTACATACTCTATTTTACTGAACTGGCACTATGCACACCTTGTACTTCACTATCTAACACTTCACTGTCTTTCTACAGCGCAGTTTTAACACCCCCTCTTTTGCTAAAATGTGATCCACCCCACCCCCCACACACACACACCTTTGTCAGATTATATTGTATTAAATTGATGAAACTGTATTTATATCTTGGCATCCCCATCTCCGAACACCCCCACTTCTGGAAAGCTTGATACACCCCTGGTTGTCTCTCGGATCATTAAAATGGTCAGTAAGACCCCAGGGGACTATGCTGGCTGACTTTTACAGGACACAATGCATGCAAAGTCATTTGTGATTCAGTCACATAGACCATAACCTCTCTAACTCATTCAAGTACCTAAACATGACATAAGAAAAGTTCATGCCAAAAATGATCATTTAAATATACAGTTTGTTGTGTTTGGCTCAAATGGTGGAAATGAAATAATAGAGTGTAGATTCCTAAAGAGACAGTTCTTCCACTTCATCAAGTCTGAGAGTCAGGGTTGACCCTTAGTCACCAACTCCAAGGATCAAACTGCTTTGAAATGCCTGGAACTCCTTGCTATTTCAAACAAAAAGATTTGATTGGCTGAAGGATACAACTCTATCTTTTTAGCTAATCAGTTGCAGATTGGTCAGTTTGACAGGATGAAGCAAGTGGGTTTGTATAAAGGTTCATTGTTTTAAAACCATTTCCCCAGTACCCTGACCATATTTTTTTTCATATCATGCCAACTCTACTCACCTGTAGAGGTTAGTGCAAACTACCCATAAAACACATTTGAGATGGCCAAATGATTCAATTGTAATAATCTAACTCTGCAGCACTCTGCAGTGCACTAGCATTTGAAAACAGTAGTAGAAAGTTAAATCATCATTTTATATTTCATGTAATTGATTTTATTTGGATGTGTTAGTGATTGTACCAGAGTCTCCTTATTCTACTGTGTTTGACAACAGTGGTGGAAGAACTAAGAAGTTATCTGCTAACCTGTCAATAAATTCAATAACGTAAGAATCTGTGTGGTAAATTGTACTTGATTCTACTCCACAAAAAAGCAGGTCCTAAATCAGGGTTTCCCAGGCCCACTCAGGGGACCCCACACCATGCAACTGCCTCAACACAGTAACTAATTAAAACGCTCCTCATCAGGAGTGTGTGAGTTGAGGGAACACAAAACAGAGCAAGAGTGCAAATCCATGTAGCTAGATAGTACAACTCATAATGTCCCCTCCTCTCTCTATCTCTCCACCTCTATCTCTCAACCTCTCTCTCTCTATCTCTCAACCGCTCTCTCTCTCTCTCTCTCTCTCTCTCCCTCTCTCTCTCTCTCTCTCTCTCTCTCTCTCTCTCTCTTTACTAGCACTCTGTGTCCCA
>JBBKCR010000232.1:0-13309 GCA_037577295.1 Ladigesia roloffi | reverse complement strand
ACATTGAAGACCAATCTTGCGGCTGCATTCTGGATAAGCTGAAGAGATTTAGTTACCTTCTGTGGAAGTCCAGCCAGCAAGTCCATACAATGTTCCACATTTGTGTAGTTTTGAGAATGATACTAATAGTTTTCAGTTTGCTCATTTGTTAAGTTAAGGCTTTTATTGAAAGTTCCATCAAATTTATGCTAATGTTCAATGGAGACCCACTTCTTTTTCAAGACCTCTGCAGTTCACCCTGGTATGCTGTCGATCAATAGCAAATCCTGGCAGTCAATGCTTGGGATTTGTCAGAATGTGGGTTTTTCGCCTCTTGTGAATTTAACACATTTTCAATGGGATTAACGCCTTGGGAGTTTCCTGGCCATGGACCTGACATTTCAGTGTTTCATCATTGTACTCTCACCTGTGTTAATGAGAGGATCACTGGAAAATGTGTCAGCATGTCATTTTTTGGCATGGTTGAAATCTAGTGCAAATGGGTTTTTTGGGGTTCATTTTCAAAAAAAGAGGGACTTTGCAATGAATTACACTTCGTTTGATCATATTTCTAACATTCTGGAATATATCCATCATAAAACCTGAAGCACCAGGTTTTGTGAACATTAATATTTGTCATTCTCAACTTTTGGTTAAATCTTTCAGAGTGGGACAGCTCATTTTAATGCAGATTTTTTTTTCCCGCTGAAATGTCAGAGAACCTCATTTGTGACGATGTAAAATGCTAATTTAGTGCATTGTTACATTACCAGCTACAGGATTGTACACACAATATGGACAAAGGGTTTTTCAAAACTGACCAATACACCAACAGGGACTTAAAAGTAAAGTGGTCCCTGATAGTGACACATGAATCTACCACACAGTATGAGCAATGTGAAATAATTTTTTCTGCATTTAACCCATTCACCAGGCAATGGGCTGCCATTAATGGGACAATAACCGCGGAGCAGTGCTTTGTGAACAGTACTTTGCTCACACACAATAAGGAGTTGGTCCCCCCTTGCATCTATAAAGGATTCTGTAGGTATTTGTGCCCATTCATTCTGTAGAGCATTTATTTGGTCAGACACTGATGAGAGGACCTAGCTCACTATCTTTGTTCCAGTTCATCCCAATGGACCTGGATGGGGTTGAGGGTCAGGGCTCTGAGTGGGACAGTCAATTTCTTCCATCATCCAACCATGTCTTTATGGAGCTTGCTTTGTCTCTGGGGCACAGTCATGCTGGGATAAAAAAAATGCAATACTCTCAATTTTAATTGCTACATTTATTCACAGTATTTTAAAACCGAAACACCCAAGTGTTACAAATCACATGACTACAAAAGATATCCAGTCAATTCATCAGTGATGTCAACATTAGTGCAAATTAGTTTGCTAGAGCTGTACATATTCCAAAAAAGCCAATACTGTGAATTTCACAATTTATTTTTGTTGGCTATCCCTAAATAATTACTGTCCAATAAAGAGGTTGAAAATGGTCATGTAAATATAACTATTTTTTCCTACCTTCTTTTAAAAGGATCATAGATTTGATTACATTTTTTCCCCACAAACCCAACTGCAGATGGTTTTGGGTTTAAATACCAATAGATTTCTTGCACATTTTTCCATGACCATTTTCCAGACTCTATAACATTGAGCATTAAAATGATTTTCTTTGTTACAGTGCCTTTAAGACTAATATGATTTGGGCTTTATTCAAAGACCAGATTGAAACATTCTTTAACTTCAACAAGTGTGAGTACAGTGAAGCTCTTATAGGCTGATTTCATTTCAGAAGAACCATGGAAATAAGTTTTTCTAGGATGCAGACATTTTAAGGCTATAAACAAAGTATCACACATGTTTTGCAGAAGTGGCTGTTTTAAATGTCCAGCTAGTGTATTTTCAGTTTGCTTTAATTGAGCATGCTCGCCATACAAGATAACCTAAGGCCTCTGCTGCTTCAGTGTGACAGCTTGTAAAGTTCCTCTGCACTATTCTCAAGTCGGTCCTTGTACTCAAGACTGGCAAAGTTACATTCAGGAACCCCTTCGGTTGCGTACAGCAAACCCCAACAGCAGCAGGCGATCACTGCAGTACTGTCGCTGTCTCCTGTACAGACAATAAAGAAATGCAATAGCTTATTTAGGGCTGCAGTTAGTTGATGGTAAGTTTTATCTGCAACATTGATAATATAGTCTATATGTCACAAACATTCCCTAAATCTTTGGTTGTCACAATCTGGTTATCAGGGCCCACCAGATCACTGCAGTATACCAGCTCCCAACACACCTGTATGAGGTATTCATTGTTTGGGTTAAATCTGTTTCAGGAGCCCCCTGGTAAAGGGGGCCCTGAGGAATGGCAATGGGACCACATTTTACACACTATAATACAGAACAGAGTGTGCTTGGCTTCTAAAAAATCATTAAATAACTGTAGAATGATACTTTATTTAAAAAGTCTGTGCTTTTTTTATATGCCTATACCAGAGACAAAGGTGTTTGGGTATCAGGATACATTTTGCTGTGAAGAACGTGACTAATGGATGCATGGTTTGAAGTGACGGCATGCATTGTACCAGTAGGACGCTTCTCTGATCTTGCCATTATCAGCCCACAACAGAATGCTATGGATGCTTGCTTAAATTGAAAGTTTGTGTTTGTCAATACTTTTCCCACCAGAAAAAAAAGATAATTGCTGACCTCCGTGGAATCCAGCTCGACTCATTAGCTCCTCCCAGTTTGAGCCTGATCCCAGAAGAGCATCCAGGGCTATCATTGGTGCATCATGGCCACTGCGTCCCGCCCACCCAGAGAGACTGAAGCTCTTATATGCTTCGTCACGTTCGGCTGGCCCATACTGGTCTGGCCAAACTACTGGCCCGGTACCCGTCGACAAACCCCGCAATTCAAGATACCTTAAAGAAGAAATTTTGGTTTTATTTACACATATACCGATACTTATGTTACAATCTGACATGCGTTCTTTTCTGGTTCTCTGATGTGACCTCTTTCTGAACAGTGAAATTAAGATTCATGCAACTTTTACACCAATTCATTCAATTTTACACTAATGCAAATTGATGGGGGATTACTATAACAAATGAAATCAAGCTTCATTTCTTAATCTGATCTATTTCAACAACTAAAAGGCTCATATCATGGAATCTCATGCCCCTTAACCTTAACGTTATATGCAGTGCTTCAGTCTAGTCATCACAGTCTGATCTTTATCAAAATTGCTCAAATCCTTACGCTTTTTTTTTGCTTCCAGCACCCGAACTTAAAGAATTGAGTCGTATGAGGGAAGTGAGCCTTTTGAGACAAGTTTGTTTCACATTTACCCTGCTGTGGCTTGAATGTTGAATCTGTATTTACTCTTATAGACCAAAGCAGCCTGCTTCAGCCTGAGAGCTAAAGAGAGCTATGAAACTGTAATAATGAACAACTGCTTTTGGTAAACAAAACCCACATAATCAAAATTGGCTTTTCAGAGGATTTTTTTTAGCAGCGACTAATGTCAGATTCAGATACAGGTCACATTCGAAGACTATATGAAAAACAAAAAAAAACATGTTGTACCAGATCTTCTTACCATTCCCATTTCTCAGTGAAGTAGCCCCAGTCCCGCTCCGTCTCGCTCACTGCATATCCTGCTTTTTTTACAAACTCCTTCGCGACTGGACAGGCTTCTTTCACTAAGCCCAGACCCCAGGTCATGATTGGGCGGCGCTGGACGGCGTAGGACGTAAACAGCGCTGAGGCCACAGCGCCTAGGAATCCGGTTGGATGAGGGTGGGTCATTCTTCCGGTCTCCACAGAAACAGCCACCAATGAGGACAGCTGCTCTGGCTGAGGGTATCTGGCCCCAAAAAAGACAATTCGGCTGAATGGCACTAGAAATGTGAGTTTTTCATCAAATTAATAGTGTAAATCAACCAGTGATTGTTACTACCACACACAAGTCACAGCTGTTGGCAACAAAAGCACTGTAATTAATGAAGTTATATATTTAGTTACCCAGCTACCATAAATGTCAGCAAATCAATTGTACTTACCTCAAGCCAATGCACATAGACCTCATGGCTGCACCGCATCCTGTACCTTCTGGGTTATATGCCACTCTGTAGCCCCCTTCAGTACCTGGTTTAAGCTGAGATACACCTATGAACAGAGAGAATGCCAGCTTCTCAGAAATGTCTATATAAAGTAAACGTATACAAAAAGGTTTCTCTCAGCTTTATAGGTATTTTTCAGGTACTAAAATAAAAATTGTCACTGGTAGCTCATTTTAGTTTTTATATGTATTGATTTTGGTCTTGTCATACAGTAAATTTTTCTAACCCCAAAAATGTATACACTACACAAATTGGTGAAATATCACCAATATGTTTTTTGCAATTGCCTATGGTTTTAACAAACTATTCCAGACAACCCTTGACAATTTTACCCAAAATGCTGGATGGGCCTGGCTTCCTTCCCTCCATGTCCTTCATCCCCTCCACGTAGCGCGAAGCCACTTCATGCAGAAGCTCCTCGCCTTCTTTTCCTAGAAGACAATATTAAAATTATTGAAAATATTTATGTATTTACATTCAAACACATATACACTACCAGTCAAAAGTTTTAGAGCACCCCAATTTTTCTGTTTTTGTGTTTTAATGTCTCATTGTTCATTCTGCAGAAGTCTTGCACTTATAGGTAGCTTTGCTTTCACTCTTTTATCCACTTCATCCTAAAGCAGCTAGAGTTTTAGTCTGGACATTACTGGCCACTCCATGTTTTCCAGATAACCATCATGTTCTTTTTTCTGAGGTAGTTCTGGCAGAGATTGGACATATGTTTTGGGTCACTATCTTGCTGTAGGATGAAACCGATCAACCAGGCACAAACCAGAGGTCCTGCATGGTGCTACAGAATTTTTTTCCACTTCTGGGTAACCTTACCAGTTTTAAACCTCTCCCAGATTCAGCAATGTCCTTTGTACCGTTTCATGCTATTCATTGGACTTTAACTGTTTGAATTCCAATTTTAAAAAGCTTGAAACACTGAGGTGTTTTAAAAAAATTGACCGGTACTGTATATATACACAGTAAATGTGAAAATTTGTGAATATTAAAATCCCTAAAAATGCTTATTTTTAAAGTGTAAGCCCTAAAAAAGCTTACATTTAATTTAAAACTTAATACAAACCCCTTTAAGAAATGTAAATTTAAACACTGTATATACACTGTAGGGTTTACACTGAACTGCTATTTCCCCAAAATGCTAGAATGTAAATACTAATGTTACCCCTGTATAGACTGCAACTTCTGAGGCTATCTGAGGTCTCTAAACTCTGGATTAGCTGGGTTTTACTGTATATATATAATTATTACTATTTTTTATTTTTTTATTAATTTATTTTTTATTAATTTATTTTTTATTAATTTATTTTTTATTCAGTGAAGAGACCTGTCGCTAAAGCTTCAGCCGTGGCCAGGTGAAGGACTGTGTCATCGCTGACCGGCCAATCAGGAAGTTTTGCCGTGATGTTCTTCAACCCACCAAGCTCCTGAAGTTCCTACAAAATTAGACAATTGAGTACATAAATATTACCAAGGCTGGACATGTTTGGTGTGTCAGATTGTGCTTCTTTAGCTTTGCACAATTCTAATTAGACTAATGGTGGGAGTTTTGTCAACCGCCCTAACAGCAGGCACTGTAGATGCACAGTGGATTTAGTTATAGCCTTTGTGTTTATGTGGTTTCTGACATTATAACTTACTGTTAACAAAAAATATTAGCAAAAGTAAATGAAGATTAAGACTGTCACTCCTACTGTTTTTTTTTTTCATTGGATGGCATTTATTTCACTGACAAATTTCATTTGCACATTCTTACTGGATTAACTATTATTACTGTCACACTGTAAAATCTACACATGCTAAAGGTTCATACTAGACTAAAATCACTCCACAATTATTACTGTCAGGCTAAAAAAAAAAAAAAACATACACTGCAGATTCATACTGATTTAAAATCACACATGTCCTCAATAACTGCTCAAATTACAGAACCTCATCAGGTAAAACTCAGTAAAAGCTCAGTTTTCCGTGACAAAAAGCTCAGGATAATGGACCCACTGGGGCTGTATATCTGTAACAAGCTGTCATTGTCTAGCTCTTTTACATCCTCATGCCATCTGCTCTATATGCTCATAGTGCCAGGCTAAATCCAGAGGCTAGACATCTTTTTTTTTATATACAAGGCTCAAGTGTACCATCTGAAATTATTTTAGCGACACTGAAAATGTGACAATAAACACATGTCTCGTCCTCTGATCCAAACATTAATTTGACAATGCTGTGTGGCTTTCAAGGGACCAGACGTTGAAGGACAGTCAGAGGAGTTTTTGTTCATTCAGATGTTGGTTGAGTTTGCAAACGACAGCCACTTCAAATAAATTAAAACATCTGGATTAAGTCATGAACTGCTGCCTCAGGCATGACATCTGCTGCTTGTAAATGCAATATTCACTTCTAAACGTGACCAGAATGAACATGCACCTGTTAAAATGTTGCTCTTTAAGATAACACAGAAAGCATACTATGCTAACATGCCTGCCAGCCAATCACAGCATCTTTTTTTACAGTGTGCTGTGAGGATCCTATCCAATCACAGCCCTGAATGAATGTTTAATGGGTGTCTTGATGAATCATTGTGGTAAATGAGGAAAAAAAGTTAAACTTGGTAAAATAAATGCAGTTGGTCTTTAGCCCAATTGCATCATTGTTTTGTCAGTGTGTTTATAACAGACACGAGTTTCCCCTCTCCCAGATGTGGTGGGTAAAGCAAGACATGTTTGGTGTTTAAATCAATGAATAGCTGAGTGTAGTTGGATGGATAAGGAGAGGTTTTGGAAGTATATGTACAGAAAAGATTTGTGACTATTGACTATTTCTTATCATTTTCCAGTTCCAGGCAAAATTTGAACTCAAATCATGTAAACCTATAAACAATATCTAGAGTAAGATGAAAATAATCACCATGTCACCACATATATGTGTACCCAGTATGTACCCATATAATGGCTAGTATGCTAAGTTTTTGTCCATATCCTGCAGCCGTTTTGCCACATAGAAAAGGCAATCCATTGCCATATGGTTGTGTAAAATTGGTTAAATCTTTGAGCCATTAATTTTCATCAGACTGACCTGGTGTATGGCTGGGCCGGACTCATTGTATTCCCACAGCTGGTTTCTGTACCCAAGAGCGTCTCCGACGCCACTCAGTAACATTCCAGCTTTGTAGTGTTCAAGTGTCGCAGGACTTGGCCAAGAAAACACATATACACATTATTCACTCAGATCTGCAGGGAGTTTCAATTTGTACTTTGAGACCTGGGCAATTTCTGAACGTCTGCAGACCCTATGATGCTCTGATGACATTTATGCTTTGGTGACACTATACTAAACAGAAAAAATTACCAAAAGAACAACTTGAGTGCAGCAAAACAGATTCAGACCGTCTTCTATCTCCAATCCAGCAGACAATAGTCCTGGGGGCTATTTCACAAAATAGACCAGATACCATAAGCCCGAAAAGCAATGTTCCTTTTTTTCTATTAAACAGACTTGACTTTAGGGTTAAGCTACATGACTAAATGTAGAAGCCTTGCTCTGTTCTAGTTCATTTAAAATGTGTTGAATTGGGGTGAGGTAGGGTCTCTGTGCGGGCCAGTCAAATTCTTCCACACCAAACTCATCCAGCCATGTCTTGATGGACCTTGCTTTAAACACTGAAGCACAGTCATGCTGGAACAAAAAAAGGTTCTTCCACAAACTACGTACACAAAGTTGGGTGCATGGCGTTGTTCGGAATGTCTTGGTGTGCTGAGGCATTAACATTGCCCTTAATCGGAAGGAGGGGACATAGTCCAAAAAGAAGTGTGTCCCAATACTTTTGATCATATATTGTAGCTCCCGACGCAAGAAGTTTATGCACCCCATGAGAGAGGAGGTCTGGAAGGAGCAAACTTAATTTATATAAATAATCACAGAAATAACTAAATGAACACATTTTCATTTGTTTACTACAGGTTATGAGGGGTGATATGCACATTAACTCCGTCGTCTGACCAATCAGATGCGACTTATGCAAAATCCGTATTCATGTTGAACCAGTCTGGCCTGAAAACAACGGTTACCAGTTGGTCAAAAGTTACTAAATATGGAGTTGTTAACGCACTACGAAGTGCAAAATATTTATTAAAACATTTTAGGGCGAAAACAACCTCGTAAAACACGTTTTAGCCTCATAAATCATGCTAAGTAGCTCACCGGGCCATGTTCCGGAGTCCAGCCGGGTTTAGCTAACAGCCAGCCGGGGAGCAGAACAAGCTCTTCTCTTGCTTCTCAATGCTAAAATCAAAGTTATAAGTATATAGTCTAAAATGGGCTGCTGTCGAGGTAGCCTGTGCTCCGTTTGCCTTGTCCAGGGTCTAAATATATCACGAAACCCAGTTTGTACCCTCGCAAGCTACCAACCGGATACGAAAAAACACTAGTGGTGTTTAGTCAAATTTAAGCTTAAAATAGACAGAAATGACGGTTTCGTCTTTAACCGAAGCTGAAGAAAGTCCAGACAGAAGTAACAAAGCCTGGAGATGAAGAGTGAGAAGAAAATATTTTTGCAAGTTGTAAAAACCCCTGTGACCACCAGAGGGCGTGTTAATGTGTTGTAATGATTAACACGGGGTGTCAGGGGTCATTACATTATATTACATTACGTTAAATTTCAGCGATTCAACTATCAACTCTTACACTTTACAGAAGGATGAGAATCATGACATGTACCTGTTTATGACAATTGTCTTAAAATACATTAACATTTTTAACATTAACATTAAATGTGTTAATATAGCAGCTGATTTGAGACAGATGGGGTTTCACCTTCCAGCAGGACAATGACCTGAAGCAAACTGCTATAGCAACGTCCCAGTGGTTTAAAGGGAAACATTTAAATATTTTGGAATCGTCTAGTTTAAGTCCAGACTTCAATCCAATCAACAATCTTTGGTCAGACTTGAAGCATGCTGTTCACAACTTAAAACCATCTAACATTTAGGAGCTGGAGCAGTTTTGCCTTCAGGAATGGACAAAAATCCCAGTGGCATGATGTCACACTCCAAAGTGACTTGCAGCTGTAATTGCCACAAAAGGTGGTTCTACAACGTGCTGTTTTAGGGGGGTTTCAGCTATTTTGTCCTGTTTGTTGTTTGCTTCACAGAAAAAATACATCTTTAAAGTTGTAGGCATGTTCTGTAAAGGAAATGATGCAAACTCTAAAACAATCCAGTTTAATTCCAGGTTGACTACAAAACATGAAAAATTCCAAGGGGCATAAATAACTTTACAGGCCACTGTACATAATGAACACATGTTTAGATATATTATTATTATTATTATTCAGATTTTCCTCTGTTTTCTTCTGCTAAATATTCCACATTAACACTGACTTGAAGATCTAATGTTGGTCAAATTAGGGGGGGGTTGGAATTGGTTGTCTGTTCTTTTTCTCTGCTACAGTCCAAGCAGTGCAACACAGTACAAAAAAAGTAGCTTGGCACAATATAAAGATTGCATGGATATTTTTTAACAGAGATCAGTTAGTGCCTTGAGGCACCCCGTGGATCTCCATAGCTGCATGATGTGATTTAAGGGTGTGACAGCCTGTAAAGTTTCTCTGCACTGATCTCCAGTCGGATCTTGTATTCCAGGCCAGCGTAGTTACACTCAGGAACTCCCTCGGTTCCATAGAGCAAACCCCAACAGCAACAGGCTATCACTGCAGTACTGTCACTGTCTCCTGCAGTCAGAGAAAAGAGACCATAATAAATCACCTTTTTGCTCCACAGATGTTAATTGGTCCATATCCTATCTTTTTTTTGGAGATTTTTAATTAAAGGTTAATTAAATTTCAATAATTTTGTCCTTAATATACAACTATGATGTTTTTACCATCATGACTGGACGTAGGTTTATGTACCAAAAACAGCCCTAAATAATTTTAAAAGACATTTTTTTAAAACTCATTTCATCCCCTTGGTATTAAACATTTGTCACTGTGTTTTTAAGACAGATATCCCAATCCAGCATCCATTACAATTTTAGCCCAAAAGCTAGAAAAAATGTGTAAAGAACAAATGCACTTTATTTTTAGTTATATCTACACCAGCCTGTGAAAATGCTCCGTCCGTGCTGCAAAAAGACATATGTAGATTACGTATATGTAAATTTATCTGTGAATGCCCTCCATCCTGAATGGCTACCTCCAACAACAGTAAATACTGAAATACTACTTGAAAAAATGATGTAAGAGGAATGGGTGAACATATGTAAATATATTAATTGTTAAAAAATATAACATTTTATGATTAATTCACAATGGGCTGCAACTACAGTTTAACTTCTGTAAATGAGCATGGAATGGGGATCAACAGTACACTTTAACAACATTATATGGTGTATATGGTACATCAAACTCAGAATGATACAAAAGCAAGGAAATGTATTAGCTGTGTAAAGTTTATATATATAATGTGTCCTTAAAGACTAAACCAAATTATTTTGTGAAAGTCTCGCATGCTTTAGTGTTCAGCAAAACATGACGTTAGCGCACCATGACCCTGGTCAGCTGGTAACATTAAATAACAGGCTAACAGACTCCACAATTAACATTTAGATACAGACTTTAAGTCTGGGTCATGGATTTTACCTATTTAGATCACAGACAATGTCCTTCTCAGAACAAATATGCTAGATATGAGCTGCCTGAGTGAAAAAGCCAAAAGCGATTGCTGACCTCCATGAAACGCCACTCGGTTCATTAGCTCCTCCCAGTTTGAGCCGGCCCCAAGAAGGGCATCCAGCGCTATCATTGGTGCATCATGGCCACTGCTCCCTCCCCATCCACTCCAGCTGAAGCTCTTATAGGCCTCATCCCGTTCACTGATCCCATACTGATCAGGCCAGACTACTGGACCGGTCCCAGACGTCAACCCCCTCAAATCAAGATACCTGAAAGAAGAAAATTGAGGAAGTATGAGCATTTTTTTTAGATCACAAAATGATGTTTTCAATGTGATACGAATAATATTTACATTACATTCTGAGATGCTCATTCAAACACTACAGGGACATTGACCTTCTTTGCTGCAGTAACAGCCACTACTCTTGGGGATGGATTTAGTGAAGTCAGGTCCCACTGCTGGAATGTTAATTCTGGACTTTATGGACTTTATCACAAACTTCACTCCAGCTCATTTCAAAGGTCTCAGATGGAGCTCCATCACTTCACCCAGAAAATGCAGTCCCATTGCTGCCTAGCCTAAGGCTGGGAGGCTTTGTGCCATTCTAGCTAGGAGCATGTTAACTTTAGGCCAGTGGTTGACATGTAAAAACTGTCAAATCAAAACATTAAGTCATAATTTGTTCTAAAATCTGCAGAACCATAATGAAGATCTGGACGACTACTCTCTTCTAGTGTCTGTTAGTCTCACAGGACCAGTCCTAAACTAACCAGCAAAAACTGAACATCAAATTTTCCAAATTCATGTTCCACACCCTTAACTGTTGTTTCTCTTGGCCCCTCTCACCATTCCCATTTCTCAGTGAAGTAGCCCCAGTCCCTCTCCGTCTCGCTCACAGCATATCCTGCTGTTTTCACAAACTCCATTGCGGCTGGACATGCTTCCTTCAATAAGCCCAGACCCCATGTTGTGATTGGGCGGTGCCCAATATATTCTACTTAGCCATACTGTCATTTTGGAAAACTTCTTATTTTCTTTTACAACAATAATTTTGGCATTATTAAACTTCATTGTCTCTTTTAACATTACTAGACTAGCGCCAATCCACTAGCAATGGGATTCCTAATGTTTTGTTAGTGACAAGCTAACAGTGGTGCATTTAAGCATCTCATGCTAGCTGTTGATGCTTGGCTGTACTTTGTATTTTTGAGTTTTAAAGGAAATATTTTGGTGTAGATTTAAATGTAAAAGATCATAGTAATGTATAAGCATTTTAGCTCATTTGCTCTCTGCTAACTCTGTTCATAAAAGTTAATCTTAAAATTAGTGATCTCTAATGAACTGAATATTTGGGACCAAGTTCCCCTGATGATTTTAATATCAAAACAAAACAATAACGCAAAGTGCTTGTAATACAGCAATAGTAGCACTTATAAAAATATGCCAAGAAAGTCAAATAGTAATTTGTAAAAGTAATAGTAGTAGTAAACATGTAATACTAAAATTAATGTTTGGACCAATACAATGAATGAGATTTATACAAACATTCACATTATTTTTTTTCTAAATGTAACTGAAATAATAAAGTATAAATGTACTTTAACTTTACATGTTCAAAATATATATATATTTAGTTAATTTAATGTATCTTAATTAATTAATGTAACAACTCAGTGTTTTTACCCATGATTGTAGACCTTCCTGGTTCCCTCCCGTACATATCAGTCATCCCATTCTTATATTCGCGAGCGACCTCATGTAGAAGATCCACCCCTTCCTTTCCTACAAAAAACAATTAGAACTATAATCTTGGTTGTGGAATGAGCAAAACGAAAAATCAGCTGGTTTAGTGAAGAAACCTGTTGCCAAAGCTTCAGCAGTAGCTAGGTGGAGGATGGTGTCATCACTGACCGGCCAGTCAGGAAGATTAACTTTGATGTTTTTCAGCCCTCCAAGCTTCTGTACAGCCTACCAATTAAAAAAACGACTTTATATGTTGTTTCAAATTCCGAACAACCAGTCTGCTAGTCAGATTCAAGCTTTCATCATCTGCCCACATGTTCTGTCAAAAGCTAATGGATACTAATAAAGCTCTAAGAAAATGCAGCTTGACTAAAATAAAATTGATTGTGCTAGCCATGCTATAATTCAGCTGAGTCACAATTCCTGAATCGATCCGATTCCGATTCACAAGGTCATGATCTGATTCGATTCTCGATTCTATTCGATATCGATTTATTTACAGATAAATTAAAGTGTTTATTTTATAATTCATCTAATCCAACTTTTTTTAAATAAAACAACTGCTGCAAATGAAGAACATTAATAACTAACAGGAACAGTGTGTGTACAGTGGGGAAAAAAAGTATTTAGTCAGCCACCGATTCTGCAAGTACTCCCACTTAAAATGATGGCAGAGATCAGTAATTTTCATCACAGGTACACTTTAACTGAGAGACAGAATGTAAAAAAAAATTTCAAGATTTGACATGGTACGATTTTTAATGAATTTTTTTGTGCAATAGGGT
>JBBKCR010000207.1:1430-13311 GCA_037577295.1 Ladigesia roloffi | reverse complement strand
TCTCTCTCTCTCTCTCTCTCTCTCTCTCTCTCTCTCTCTCTCTCTCTCTCTCTCTCTCTCTCTCTCGCTCTCTCTCCATATGCTTGTATGGGTTGGGGTGAGAGGTATCCAGGTCACTGCTCTTGTGTGTGCTTGGTTGGAGTCATTGCTGTTGAATATGTATGGGATCACGACTGTTTGTTTAGTTTTTGTTGCCTTTTGCTTTGCGTCTCATTAATTTTCTCGAGAGAGAGCACATAGTCTCGCTCTTTCTCTGCTGCAGGCCAAGCAAGGCTGTCCAGTCTGTTTCTCTTTGTGACCTGACTTCCACCTCTCTCTCCACACACACATGCACACACACACACACACACACACACACAAAATTGTTTACAGGCACACAGGCAAAAGTAACTCAATCTAACTGCTCCTTTCAGTGTAACCGAATGCTTTGTTTACGTTTTATGAATTTTTTTCCATAATCTTCTATTGTGTGTTCTCTCAGAGATCCTTGGGTGATCAGCTCTAAGATAGTGACAGTGACGGTGCGTCCTCTACCCAAACCCACGGAGCCTGTGGTTGTGGTGGAACTGGCGCCTCTGCTGAATGTAAGTAACTAATGATGTCCGCCATGCACCAAGTCACCCAGCAAGGCTATAACATCATTCAACAAAACATTTCTGTTTCATTTTGTTAAAACAAAATATTGGCCTTCCTCATGCATTTTAATGAATTTGGTGTAGCTTAATCATTCTCATCTAGTTTGTTTTCTTCTTCCTTTGAAAGTCTTAAGCAATCATCCATGATATACCCTGTTTCACTGGGGTACAAATACAAGGTGATATAGACACCAGACTCCCACAGTCAATGTGTGTAAACTGTTATAATTGGTGTAAGGATAGAATCGTAGATCATAACCATTATGTGAGAATTAATGCATGTTTTTTTGGCTCCCAAACACAATAAACTCCAAGGTAGATTTGGAGAGAATGGTACCATTTTAGAATCACCAAGGTAAAAAAAAATCTCATGTCAACATATTTTTTGAGGCAGGGCAGAATAAACCCTTTTCTTTCATCTGACCATGAGCGTAACCACCTGGATGTTGCATAACTGGAACCTTTGTGATGAACCAGATTCTATTGTCAGATGAGAGATACCCCTCTCGCATCCCCCGCCAATCATCAAGTGACATGTTCAGCTATAGACCTTTGAGAACCAACAGAACTCCTTTATGGTTCAGAAAAGTTCTATTTTTGAGTATTATATGGTACTTTTTTAAAGGCTACCTTAACAAAAATGTATATTTCTTGCATGTTTTGTTTGCATTCTACTACACAGACAGATATCTCTATGATGTGCAAGTTTCATTATAGTTATTAGACTATAATGCTAGTACTATCTGCAATTACCATGTCCCTAAAACAGCGCTATGACCTTTATATAATATAGCCTCTGTATGCTAAATACATGGTCATATAATAATTATGTGTGCAATAACTGGCATTAGAAATGACCCCTACTCTGCAAGCTTCTTCATCCATGAAAACACAGCACATGGAAATGAATACAGTCTGGACGCCTGAAAGCAGCCAGCATGACGCAGTATAGTTTTAATAGTTTCAGGTGAAATTGCCAGGCCCATATTCATAAATGAGCATCAACTGTGGCCTCCAGATGGGTTCACAGTGTATCAGAGGAAGTGATCTGGAGGCTGGATGGGTTCACAGTGTATGAGAGGAAGTGATCTGTTGGCTGGTACAGTGGTACAGTGCTATCAGTGAGTAAATCAACACAAATGTCATTTTGAACCCCCTTTCCCCTCCCACTTTTGTGTTCCTGCCAGAGTTTTGGGACAGCTTGTGAGCGCTTGTGTGTATATACACGCTCAACCTTTCCAGATCTCTCCAGAGGCAGTGGTAGGCCACGACCTGCGCTGTGGTGGTCCCGGGTCAGCTAGAATGGATCTGGGCCAAGGTCTGTGTCCATACGCCCTGACCACAGATGTTGGTTTAGGGGAGCTGGGACATGTCTTCTCGGCGTGGACAGCTGCTCTGAGCCAGCACGCTTGCTCTGACCTAACCCGCCGAGGCATGCTGGGAGGTGGAGGCCTGTCCACCTCCCCCACCAGCTGTGGCTAGCTCTCTCGGCAGCCAGGCCTCATCCATATCCGTCAGTTTTAGCCAAGGCAGCTTGTGCGGTGGTCTGTGCCTTTGGCCGTGGGCACCGGCGAGTCTGACAGCTGATCTAAGTGAAAGTGATTCGAGTGAGTTTAGTGATTTCGGCATCACATAACAACTTGCCTAACAACAACAACAAAAAAAACCCTTACAATCCGCACTCTTTGTTTTCTAAGCATCCAGCTCTGTCCTCCTGGTATCCACGGGGCGACTCCAAAGCTAAATTCCTCACATTGCTGCTCTGTACGCGCTAATGGGCTCCATGCTGCTGAACGCATACTGGAAGATCTGTACCGGCGTGCCATCAGTGCTCACACACTGCGCAATTAGTGCAGGCCAGGCCATATGCTGTCAGGACACATATTGCTGCAAAGACAAGAGTGTGTGCGCGCGTGCGGGCGGCTTTCTATACAGCCCAGTAAAGATCGCTGCACGCTTCGGTTTGTTTGAAGACTCCAGTGTGCATGTTTTGAGACAAATAGCCAGTAATCCAGTAATAAAGGTCCCACCAGAGTTAGCCACCAGGGGGCACACTGATGGTTTTTTTTAGATTTTTTTTTTCTTTTTCTGTGGACTAATAAGAGATAATAAACGACTTGCCTGGCTTGTAAAACAGGATTATAAAGTGCTGGATCCATGAAATGTGCAACTATGAAGCACAATTGCTAGCATAATAGGCTAAATGTTTATTTAACGGTCTCACTTACAAATTATGCCAGTATTTTTTTTTTTTTTTAATGGCTTCAGCCCAGCCCTTGGGTTGTTATGCAGAAAGTGTGAAGCAATAGTTTGGAGACATTTGTCTGCTCCATTAAAGGGATCAGTAAGTGCTGACCCCTGACAGTTCTAGCCTCCAAAGAGAGAGATAATGGGCAGAAGTGGAGCTGAGACAGATTAGTCAATTATACCAGTCGATTCACTGATGAACCAATAATGGGTGATTCACCAAGCTATGCACCACTGAACCCTGATTAGGGGCTCACCCCGGCCTGGAAGTGAGGGAATCAGCCTTGACTCTTGCGAATCGATAAATTGTGAATGAGTTTTGGTAATGAATCATCTGCAGTCTAGACAGAGATGTGTGATGAACGATAAATGAAGGGGCCGGCTTGAGGTTCAGGACCTCAGACCAAGACCTTCTTCAGTATACACACACCCATGAACATTTTGACATAATCAAGGCATAGAGAAAGCAGACGTCTTGCTTTTTGTGGTATTTTCCCCTGTCTGATATGTTCTCTTTTGCCTCCCAACACCTCCTGTTTTTCTCTTCCAGCACTAACTCCCTCCTTCCTGCTCTGTCTGTCTCTTCTCTCTAAAGGGCACATCAGATCCACAGTGTGTCGTCTGGGACCAAACCAACCCGTGAGTCTAATTCTATATGCACATCCACACACACACACACACACACACACTCTCACTTCTGTTGTATGAGCTCTCCATGTGATATGTTTTTGTACCTTTATCTGTGTTTATTCATGGTGATGATGGGAGGATGGGGGTTGCATTTTGCAGATTCATTAGCAGTCAGAAGCCACTATAATGAAGTCCCTGATGTTGTGTTAATTGAATTAGTGAGAGCGAATGCGGGTCCTGTTTTCTCCTCCAGCCGCACAATAGGAGGCTGACACCCTGCCTTACATTTCTCCGAGACAGGTTGACTCATATTGTGGCAGAAATTGTGCTGTGGAGGCTTCCGTGAGCACGCCAGCTGCCACATCCTCAGCTCTCCCGCTGAAACCATTTAGAAATTGTTTTTCTTTGGAAGCTTTTAGCTATTGATTCTCATGATGGTTTGGAGATTTGCTTTGAGTCCTTTGAAGTTCCTACCAGTGCTACAGCTAAGAATGGCCTCCTTCCTCACAGTGGTAGGGAAGGAATCGTATTTTGTACATTTCACAAATGTAGTTTAGACATATTTAGTAAAGTAATAAAAGATACCCTTGAATTGTCTTTAAAAGCACTGAGTAATTCATCTCATTTAGACTTGTTTATGGGATTTCTCACCGTGGAAGATATAGTGCTATCTATAAAATTTTGGCTTCTAGTGCACCCAGGTGATGCAACTGGTATTGGCTCTTGCACCAACAGTCCAAGACAACAGAACTGGCTTTCTGGCTTTGCAGGACCACACTCCTTCACCTCCTAACATTCAGTTCAATGCTAGTGAACGGATGTGAAAGTGGCTTTCCACTCAAGTGAAGTTTTGTGTTACTGGGAGTACTAGCTAGTGAAACCGGAGATGAAACACCTTTGATACCTAAGCTTCTCCAGTGTGCATCCTAGAATATAATTAGCTGAAGCTTGTTTTAAGTGCCAGAGAGGATCTCTGGGCAAGCTGAGTGGTGAAATCTATCATTGCCACCCAGTGGTACTCATGTTTTAGAGATGAGCAATGGTTATAACATTTTAACAGATGATTATGAGAAAAATAAGGGTACTATTTTAGAGTAGATCATACCAAAAACATGATCCTTTTAGTAATTAACTGTATCAGGGTCCTCATTAAAGCAGACTGAATCGCAGGCTTTTAAGTACGGTTGGAGTGTTCACACCCATCAAAACATTTTTCAGTGCAAAACAAGGCAGGAGTGAAAATGAGAACAGATTTGCGTTCGTTCCTAAGCCCATATTTAGCGAGGATTAGCAATTCTGCATCTTGTTTGTGTGAAAATGTGTGTTTGTGTGCTCCCCCTGTGTGTTTAGAGCAATCAGCCCTCAATGAGAAGACATCTGTGCCTCTTCTGGTTGCTCAGGAAGCAAAAGAAATGGAGAAAAACAGAGAGAGATGTAGAGAAAGACACACAGTCGGAGATAGAGTGTGGTAGAGAGAGAGAGGGAGCGTGAGTTGGAGAGAGAGAGAGGGAGAGAGCGTGCAGCTACCTGTGTGCAGCACCTGTGGAGCGGTGAATTCTCGCCTCACACACACACACACACACACACATGGCTGCTCTGGTATTTCCTCTGGAGTAACTCCCCGCTGACACAGCACAGTGCTCGCATCATTAATACACACCGGCCGCGCAGCGCAGCAACAGGCAGACCTGGCTAAGTAGCAGAATAGCAGGCACTAATTACTGAGGCAGAAAACCTCCCCTATCTGCAAATGTGCAAAGTCAATTAACACAAAACCCCATTACCTTCCCTGCCAAATTACATTCCCGATCAGTCAGTTGATGAATGTGGCAATGTGATTAAAACTCGACACATTTTTATCCCCAAAAATAGGACCTGAGCATGGAAACACCCAAATAGCTGGCAATTATAGTTCCAAACCCAGTGCCAAAGATGTGTCATAAAGAATTCCCTACTTTCGTGCCCGAGTAATCTGACATTTACTATTGTGGTCTGTTTTCAATATCATTCCAGTTTGGCCTGTCACATTCATTCCTTCATTCATTTTCTGGAACCGCTTAATCTTTACCTGGGTCGCAGATACCTGGAACGTATCCTGGGGTCTACAGGTTCAAGGCAGGGACTCTGCAGGGCCTGTCACATTTTAACTGGCTCTTAGATACCATATTATTGAGGTTAATATTATAATTGTGCCTCCATGGTTGTGCTATGTGTAGAGCTGTTGCCTCACACCTCCAGGGTTGGTAGTTTTAATCCAGGTCCTGGTCTTGTCTGTATGTGTGTAGAGTGTGGATGTTTTCCTCATGGTGGCGTGGGTTTTATCCGCGGTCTCCAGACTATGTGTCGGGTGAATTGGGTTTGCTAAATTAAAAGTAGGTGAGTGTGTGTATGTGTGTGTCCTTTGGTGGGCTGCAACCCCACCCAGGGTGAGTCCCTGCCTCACACATACTGATGCCAGGATAGACTCCACTTACCTGCGACCGTAGTTAGGATTAGGCAGTTGTGAGCGAATTTGTTTTCACTGAATGTAGCTATTATAGTACAAGCCATAAAATGACCCAGTTGACTCTCTGCCAATGCTTTGCAACACAAGTTGAAGAGAGACATGGCTTAAGCTCAAATAAACAAACAGCACTCACCACTTTTTGTTACATTAAAAAGTACCAAGCTTTAAAATGTTTAATGGCAGCACTTCACATGATTAGCATCTAAAATTATGAGAAGGTACTCAAATTTCTACTGTCCCACAGCTGCACACCTAACCAGTGTGAAAATAATTGCAGTGTGACAGGCTTTGTTCCTGGGAGTTTCATTCCCTGAAAAGTTCCACAGTCCTTTCATATCACACAGTGGGCACCGGCTATTCACTATGTCTGTGAAATGAAAGAAATGTAACTTTCTGCAATGGAATATATTTTCCATTCATGAATCCATTCAAATGTATTTATTTACATGGTGTCTTCATGTTAGTTTTTAATTTCTTCTTAAATGGTCGATTGTCCTGATGTTGCCGGGAGGCTGTGAATTGCAGGAGTCAATATCAAAAGCTTTAATCAAAATGATGGGAAGCAGAACAAAGGATCGAGAGGAACGAGTGTAAAGCACTGACTGAGGAAGCTTCAGAACAGAGTTCAGACTGCCAAAGGCTTTTACAGAATCCCGTAGGCGGAACGAACAACATCCTTCTGTCAGTTGGTGTGAAGCCAGTGCCAACATTTCAGTGGGTACCAATGCTCTGCGACGTAAAGGGTCCTCCAAGTGAGGAAAACGCGAGCCAGGTGTAACAAGTAGGAACACTCAGAGCTGAGATAAAAGAACAAGACAGACACAACATCACAATGGTGAGTGGATAGCAAGATCTGGGTTCATTTGGGCTTCACTGGGGAGAGGGAGACTAGAGGCAGGTAAATCCAGTTGGAGTTATGAGAAAAAACAACAAGGGATGTGAGCCCAAGCTCAGTTCTCCTGCAACTGGGCCAGCTGGTGGTGAAGCACCACCTTGATATCCCAATGTAAAGGATAATAAATATGAAACATGACATATTGCTCATTCTAGATGCTTTAGGTGCTTTTATAATGTAGTCTAAAGCCCTTCTATTGGACAGCTGTGGGCTTTAATGGTAGCCATTAAATACTTTTAATCTTAATGTTTCTGGTTGTCTTTTTCCAGCAGGTCTTTTGTTAATTGTATTAAACATTAGTGTGTTATGCAATATATGACCAGATTGATGTAAATAAAATGTATAAAGCATGACAGTATGGCTTAGTGCAGAATAATGGCTGAGTTGCCCATTGGCTTTTGTTGACATCAGCGATATCCTACGCCAACTGTCTCTAAATCCTTGTCGCAAAAAATTGAGTCATCTTTGCCTCATGGTACCTCGGATCCAGCCAGCGCTCAAATTCCGTGTCCTTATTCTGTACACACAGAACTACACAACAAATCGAGACACAGTCAGGAGATGTTTTTAAAGCATTGGACACCATCTAATTTAGCGGAGTTAAGCAGAGTGTGATCGTTTTATGTCTTCTGCATTTATCGCCTGTTGTTGATTTTATTTTACATGCAATTACCAGCTGCTTTAAACAATTCCCGAGATAACAGCATATTTAGATAATGAAGATAATCTCTCTCTCACTCTCTTGTTATTATTTCTCTTTGTTGTCCTCCAACGGATTCACAATACAGAAGCCAGCAAGTTATTGTGTTTTGCCTCTGCATAATAATACTGTTATACTGCAGGCTGGCTTTTTTTTTTTTTTTCTCCAAAAAATGGATTACTCTGTGCACAGGCTCGCTCTCTGGGAGCTGACTTTCATTTACAGAGGCTAGTTGATGTGCTGTCTTGGTAACCAGTCGATGCACCCTGTGACCAGCAGCACGCACAGATATGACCCAGTAACACTACATGGATCAGTTTCCTTTGCCAGTGTATTTGCTGGTTGTCGTTTAATTAAGGCTCTTGTACATAAACTTACTCCACACATAGCATGTACCGCAATATCCTGGATTTATTACGAGTGTGCTATTTCAGCTATTGGCCGTTTTATTTATTTATTTGTTTGTTTGTTTTTGAAAAGATCAAACCCACCGACAGCGGAAAATAAAAACACAGCAAACATCCGAAATCCCTGAAAAATACGAGTTCAGTTTGATCTTCAATTCTCTTTTTTGTAGGCAAGGATCTTGAAACACTGACCAGTAGTTTAGCACTTCACACTTCTGCTCCATCATTAAAGGGTTCATATCATTCAAAATAATTTTCTCAGATTTTTTCTTTTTAAATAAAATATTTGTAAATATTACAAAAGGTCTCATTCAAGATGCAAAGGAAATTGCAAAGACGAGCTGTTAATAAAGTTGGTCGGAACGGCTTGCATAGCTTACATACAAGGCAGGGTTTCAGAAAATTTAAGTGGTAAAATAATGACTATGTAGAAATTAATTTGGGTTCAGAAAACTAAAAATGTTTTAGTACATTTATAATGCGCAAAGGAAAAAGAAATGCAAGGAGGAAACTTTATATTACAAAAGCTTTTAAAACCAAACCCATAATC
The DNA here is from genome assembly GCA_037577295.1 of Ladigesia roloffi. Taxonomy (NCBI): domain Eukaryota; kingdom Metazoa; phylum Chordata; class Actinopteri; order Characiformes; family Alestidae; genus Ladigesia; species Ladigesia roloffi. The sequence continues at coordinate 4,741 of JBBKCR010000207.1, read as the reverse complement.
AGGCACACCAAAAATAAATTTACAATGCAGAGTGATAAGCACTGGATGGTAAATTGCATTTCAAATCAAGCCAGGTAGGTTTTATTGATATTTCAAGCATTTACTGTACATCCAGTAAAATAAAACGAACCATGGTGCAACACAATGTGCAGGCAGGACAAACGTCTGCAATACAACTGGACAAGGCAACGTTTAGTGCAATCAGCAACAGCTACAGTCTGGATGAATGCAGTATTTTGACAGATGCTATATTTTAGCAGCAGAGAGCTGTGTGCAAAAAATGCAGAACCAAATTTGACTGCAATGTCACAGTGGACATAATGCATGAGTGTATTGATGCAGTGAGATTTTAAAAAGGCCTCCTGCACCAGGCTGCAGCTGCAGGTGGATGGGGAGAGCTAAACAGCTGCTATCTGGGGCTGCAGCCCAGGCTGCATTTGTCCTGAGCCTGTTTGTTTTAAGTAAAGCTTTGTGGAGCTGTTTGTGAGCAGAGCAGCGTATTGAGCACGGCTATGAAAAATGTTGTGTTCAGCTGAAATGCCGCTGTGCACCCATTCCAGCAGTGCTAAGGGTGGTTCCTGCTCCAGCATATTCCGTGCCGATGCTACATTCATGGCAAGACAGAACTGTGAACTGTCCAAATTTCAAAAAAGGAAAAAATCCATGTGCAAATTATACTTCAGCTCCCAAATACCACTTAGAAAACAAAAGTTTCTCAAGGGCTCTGCCTTCTCTGAGCTCCAGTCCCCCAGCAGGAACATGGCAGCGCTCACACTAAAGCCGCATGTGGATAATCCGCGCAAACTCATGAATTTTTGAGTTTCTGAGTTGGAAATGTCATAAAAACAAGTTGTAAGCTTGTTATTTGATTTCTCTAGTTCCTATTATTTATTTATTTATTTTTGTTTGTTTGTTTGGTTGGTTGGATTTTATTATTGTTCCTATGCATCACCAGCCAGTCCATCCTCTGATAGGAAGACAACTGACTGATCTTGAAATAGAAGATAAAGGGCTCATACGCTATGTTACATTCTCATTTCATTTTTCCCTCAGTAATCCACTTTGACATGACATATGTGTTGATGTCTATTATAGTCATACAAGTTATACATATGTATATTGATTGACTTTCCTATAATGTGCCTTATTCAAGACTCCTTATGACTTGGATGGATGTGTGTAATGTACCATTAATATGTAACCCAGAGATCTTCACTAGTCAGGTCTCATTACTTTAGTCCCAAGTCAGTGCTGGACTGGCCATTTGCATAATAGTCCCCCGGCAATCCGGAGTTATTAGCCAAAAACTGGTCACCTCGGACTAAAGTAATGGGACACCTGGGCGAAGTAAACTGTTTTATGATAATCCCTCTGGATTATGGCAACTGTGGGGTCATTGGAAAGAGTGCAAGGTATAAATAAATAATTCCATGAAATAAACATTGTTTACATTGTTTCAAGTCATTGAGGGCAAGTCTAAAGTCAAGTTTTGTTTAGAAGACTTCGATGTGACCGAGTCTCAATCTCAAGTCCCCATCTCTGGTGTACAGTGCAAAAACAGTGCAGGATGAGCACTTTTAGTGCAAGGACTGTGTGGACTGATAAACTACATCGATTTCTTTTGTTTGAAATTTGCTTTCCCACATTATAGGCTTCTAGGATTAAATACAGAGACATACTTGGATGACCTGAGGATATTTGGATCATTTTAATTGGGAAATGCTTGTTTTTATTTTATTCTCACACCCACACACTCATTTTTCCCACTCCCCGCATTGCTTGTTCACTTCTTTCTTTCAGGTCCTCTGTATCCGCCTGCCTGTGTTGTTTCTCAGGGCTGCATTAATTACCCTCTGCTCTGAGTGACCTCACCTCCACTGCACATCATTTCGCTTTTCTAAGATGACCTTTCTTTGAAGTGAGATGGTGCTCTGCATGCCCCCTTTCATCTTAATGCCACCTCCCACCTTTAGACATTCTCTCTGTTCAGTACTGTATCTCTCCACCACATCATCATCATCTCTCTCTCTCTCTCTCTCTCTCTCTCTCTCTCTCTCATTGTAATTCAGTGCCTTCCAGTGTGATACAGTACGCTTTATTTATCCATTACAATCAAAATCTCAACATAACACGAATTTATGTGTGTAAAAACTAATTAGCTGTGATTTATAATCAGAAGTTGTTTACTTTGTCCTGCCAAAAGCAATATCAATACAGGCTCAGTGTGTCCAGGGTTTCGAACTACTTTTTCACACATTGGCAGTCGGGCTGCACTGACTGCATCACTTTTAGCTTTCGTATTTTATATCAGTCACAGTCTTCTGGTCGTCTGTCACCCTGTGCTGTTATTTTCAGGGCAGATAACACAAAATTGGCTTTGTTCTCATGTATGATTGTTCTAGTATGTTTCGTTTCATTTCGAATATTTTCTACTTGCTTTATTCTGATTGTATTTATTTCGGTACAGGTGCAGTGTGTTAGTGTGTTGCCCGCACTAGGCTCAGCGTCTGGCACTGTAGAGCTGTGTATTAATGCTCCGGTGAGATTGTTTGAGTCACAGTGCTTGTGTGATGACTGGATTGCAGGTTGCTATTCTTGTATGATCATAAGAGTGCAGGTCTATGAAAGGCCTTACATGGTCTCACACCTATAATACTATACTCTTTCAAACACTAACATACTCTCTTACAAAACTATACTCTTTCGCAAACAATATCATACAAAACTATATGTTTGTAGGATAGGACTGTGTCATTATTCTTGTATAATAATAGGAGTGAGGGTTTGTATGCTTGTGTGATAAGAAAAATGTGTTTCTGTCCTGAGAGATAATATAAGAGCAGATGTTTGGACCACTTCATTGTCCTTGTGTTGTGATGGGAGTGTTTGTCTTTGTGCTTGTGGGGTATGCATTGCTAATACTTGTGTGATGATAAGAGTGCACATAACTATGTTTACAGTATATGATATTAGGCGTTTGGGTCACTATTCATGTATGAGAGGATTGTGAAACCTGTGTTTGTGTGATAGTAGCAGTGTGTGTCCCTGTGCTTGTGTGATAGTAGCGGTGTGTGTCCCTGTGCTTGTGTAATGTTAGGAGTGTGTATCCCTGTGCTTGTGTGATGTTAGGAGTGTGTATCCCTGTGCTTGTGTGATGTTAGGAGTTTGTATCCCTGTGCTTGTGTGATGTTAGGAGTGTGTATCCCTGTGCTTGTGTGATGTTAGGAGTGTGTGTCCCTGTGCTTGTGTGATGTTAGGAGTGTGTATCCCTGTGCTTGTGTGATGTTAGGAGTGTGTATCCCTGTGCTTGT
>JBBKCR010000198.1:0-13312 GCA_037577295.1 Ladigesia roloffi | reverse complement strand
CTGACAGACGCCACTGCACGCAGACACAGTCAGCTACCCAATGAGAATTTTAGTCAATCCGAGCACAGATATTTACTAATATTAATCGTATCATACTCGTACTCATCAAAAGTGCTGTATCCGTACCGGATACTCGTTTCAGCCGAGTATCCGGCTCATCCCTAGTAATAAAGCGTGTGTATTCCCTATCACTATTTAGCAGACATGTAGTACTTTGATATGAGACACAAATTACGTCCTCTTCCCATTCAAGGTTACAGTAAATAGCAGTGCAAATGAGCCTGGTGTCATTGGTTCTGAGGCAGTGAAAGAACATTAAGAGCAGCATAGATCCGCGGAGCGAGCACTAATCCACATCAAACTTCACAGTTAGATAGGGCTCGGTGAGGCCTTTGCAAATAACCCTCATTTGCCATAATACCCCTGCTAAAAGACACTAAAATCGCCATGTCCCATTACTTTTGAACACCAAGGACCTTACAAGCAGCAAAACTCTAAGGTGCACGCAGACACTTCCAACTGCAAGTTCTAAAATTATTTTATATTAAAACAGCCAAATTCAAATGTGATATCTCTGGTAGGTGAATAGAGGTCTCTGTGTCCTGAAGTTACAAATCTTGCAGCGAGCCACCAAGGACAGGGCTCAAACTAACTTCAGCTTTTTGTTTTATTAATAAGCCACTTAATCTATGTGGCTAGTTTCCATCACCCAAAGTTTTGTTTGAAGTTTCTAATTACAGTAATTCGCCTGTTTTAAATGGGCGATAACCTGCTGCTGCTGCCGTCTTCTTTCTCCACCTTCAATAAAATAACAGTTATTTCAAAATTATTTATAGGTCCCAGTCTGCTTAATTCAGTGCATGGGCAAAGGTTATTATTTTTGGTCAGTTTAGGATTGTTGTGCACATGATTGTTTGATGTGATTTGTTACATCTTGGATTAGTTTGGAATGTGAGAGAATATAGAGAATATTTTCAAACACCAGTTCTCGTGAAATTCCCTCATTGCTCAACTACACTGCAAAACATCCTGATCTAACCAAGACTTGCAATCTTATTTTGAGGTTAAAAGTCTTCTGTAAGAGCAGATGTGTAAGATTATTTAGATTGTTAAGATAAAGAAGGCTTTTAAGCTCAAAATAAGATTGAAAGTCTTGGTTAGATCAGGAGTTTTTGCAGTGTACTAAACTAGCTGTTGTAATGAATTTTGTTCCACAAACCTGGCTCGCCAGCATCTCAGCACAAAGCCTACTCACTTGAGGTTTTCAAGTCTAAAAGTCTTGTCTCGTCTCATTCTCGTGGGAAAAGCATCTCGTCACACCCCTATTTGAAATTGAAATAAAAATATTATATCTAGTTTTCTATGGCAATGTTTTGGAGTGACACTTGTATTTCAAACAAAGAATGACAGTAATACCTTCACACACAACAAAGTTATAAAATTCTACTTAATGCCCAGCCAGTCTTAATTCATATAAAGATTAATAGTCATCTGAGGAGAATGTACATTGTGGTTACACAGGATAGTTGTCACAGAAAACACGTTTACAAAATTAAAAAAAAAAAAAGTGGAAAAAAGAAAGTGTTTTGTTCTCCGGAAATCACAGGAATGTCGTTTGGCCCTGAGGCCTGCATCACGAGGGGGGCCTGCGGCATGAGGGGGGATTAAGTGTGTGTGTGTCTGTGTGTGTGTGTGTAGCTCTGAGCAGCTCCTTCAGTGGCAGACTGCAGCACCCGTGATGTGGAACGGAGAGATTCCGCAGTTCTTCCTTCCAACCACTGTCAGACTTTACAACAGACTTTTACTGTTGACCACTGAGTGTGTGACTAACTGTGTGAGTTAGTCACACACACATTGTTATGTTTCTGCAATACCATTAAGTGCAATTCACTAAATGTAATGTTTCTCTACAATATGTGCATTGTTTGCATTTGAAGGTGCTACTGCCAGGCAGAATGTGCAATACTGTGTATTTTATACATAATGTGCAATTAAGACTGCTTACATTTTACATAGATATAAGTATATTTGTATAATACAACTATGCACACTCAGTGTTGCCAACTATTTTCAATTGAAAGTAGCTAAAGTCTGCTTGAAAAGTTGCCAAATGTCGCTAGATGAGGCCATCCGTATATTTGCATATTGATGAGGTAATTACATCATATTTGTATTCTTCTCTGTAACAGGGAGCAATATAAGTGCAGAAGAAAAAATAAATACATTTTAAAAATTAAGAAACTGTCCAATTAAATACTTTTATTTCAAGCAAAGGAGAAGCAGGTAAATGATTGGTCCGTGGCAACACAATTTGCACATGCGCAGCTCATTCACATCTATGTCAGCTGCCGTGCGGTCACGGGAATATGCTGCTCCTTTCAGCCGGAGATAGCGCTCATTGATCAGAGCAGACACAGGGAGATGTGTAACTGTACCAGGAAAGCAAGACCTCATGCTTACAGGACAGTACTGGCGACATTTGGAAAGTTCCTTAGGTTTGTCCAAAAGTCGCTAGATTTGTCACTAGGTGATTTTTTGTAAAAAAAAGTCATCAAGGGTGTCTGAAAAGTCACTAAATCTAGCAACAAGTCACTAAGTAGGCAACACTGTGCACACTACATTACTATATTACTACTGGACATCACTAGAGTGTATATTAGGAATTTATAATTTTTTTATGAATTTTGTTCTATTCAATTATTTTTCTCAAATTTGCTGCTCTTAATTTTGTACTGTCCACTTTCTGCCATTCTGAGAAAATGTCCCACTTGTGGGACTAATAATGTCTCATCTTATCCTGTTCTTGAAAATAGTAAAATATTCAGATATATTGGCTGAATCCATTTTTAACATAAGAAAAAATATTTTTGTTTCAAAATGTTTTGACATTTTATAGTTTTGCCCCAAAACATTTTAAATGGTTGGACAATACAATATCCCTCTTTCATTAGTGCACATTCCTCTTTCAACAGCTTATACATTCATTCTCCAAGCTTATTCACACTATAGAAACACAGTATGGCAAGTAAGGTAAAGATCAGTAAGACTTCAGTAAGACCACAAATACAAGGTTCAAGTCACAGTTTTTGTTTACTAGTTGACAGGAGGATCTAGCTCTGCCAAAAAGGCAGTTGCTTGAGCACCTGAACTTTTGATTATGAATCTTGCCCAGGGTAGAAAATGTAAAAATATAATATGGATTTGGAGAACATATTTACTATTGCTAACGTCAAATAGACATTGATAAACATGAATGTCTTATTGGAAATAGACCGTGCAGTGCAATACATGTAGAATATGTTGTGCATTAGTGCAATAGGTTTGTTTAAGAACAAATCGAACACAAAACATCTTATCGAATCTGCCAGACTCTTTTAGAATAGTACATAGATTTTTCTTGATACAAAACAAGAAAAAATTAACTTGCAATGAAAAACAATTTCTGACAAATTATTGATTTTGTCTGTTGTAATTTGTCTTTTCAATGAATCCCCCCTGATGCCCTAAATTGGGTGCTGTGACATTGTTAATGGCAAATTGCCTTTTTCAGTCTATTCTGGAATTCTGGGACTGAAGTACAGCAATGGTTCACTCTTTTTTGATTCAGTGCATTTGATTCAGTATATTTGAAAATGGTTGCCAAATCTGAGCATTAAAAAACATTTTCTTGTTGGTTTCCCAATCACCACTGTATTAACACATTTTCCCCAAACATCAGACACACTATGGACTGTGTCGATTTTTTTAAGTTGGTCAGGTTTCATAATATATGTCCAACCACAAATAAAACCCTTAAAATCATTTGCAGGATTAAGTGAAAATTATTCCCTGAAATAATAATTAATTTACATTTTTATTTTTGACATTTTCAACAGATCAGTGAGTGAGCAATCCTGTTGATATACTCTGATTATACACGCTACCATAGTAAGAATTTGATAAACACAAAATACATGTGTCTATTAGCATGAGTGATAACCTCTTATTACATCTAGTTTGTGAACTGTATGCCACCATAGAGGACCACTTAGTTGGGCCTGATGGATTGCAAAAAAGTATGCAGCTTGGCTTTAAATAGCAAAGAAGCAGTGGGAAAGTAAGTTTACACTCTTGGGAGGGGGCAAACACACAAGATGGCTGCATTTAAACCAACCTTTCAACAAGGCTCAGCTCGTGATGTGTTTTATTTTTAAGTGCAAAACATGTGTGCCAATCCGATATGGATCACTGTATCAGGCCTGAACTATCGCAGAAATCAAACTAAACTTTACACAACATATTTTAAAGAGAAATACACAGATGATGACATGAGTTACACAAATGGACATCAAGGCTATATCCCATATAGTTCCCTACTCCCTACAAAGTGCACTAAAACTCTGGTTCCTGTACCTAAAAACTGGTATAAAACAAAGAGCCTATTGCAATTCAGTCATGTAGGCAGAATTTAATGTGACCAAGGGGTTGAAAAATGAAAATATATAATATGAGGTACTATTAATATTTATGATTAAATTATACTAAAACTGCCCTGTAAATAGCATCTCTGAATTAAGGGTGGCCTATTATATTTGATATATCCTTCACATACAAAAAATATATATATTAAAGGAATAAATGTTTCTCTGACTGACTGAGAAGTTAAACACAATTCAAACAATCTATCAACTTCAAGGTTTGCAGAATCTATGACCACTGAGAACAAGACTTAAAGCTGCCTTGTTTTTTTTACACCATTAATAAAAACATTTCAGTATGTTAAAGTGAAGTTCCACACTCTATTGGATGTACAGCAACTACACCCACTGTAGAGCTTAAGGGTGTACTCGCACTATAGGCACTTTAAACCGTACCCAAGTACGTTTGACCACCAAGGCGCGGTTCGTTTGACCAGTGTGAGTGCTCCGAACCGTGCCTGGGCGTGGTTCGTTTAGCAGGCCCTGGCCCGCTTGGAGGAGGTTCGCTTGTAGTGTGAGCGCTAACCGTGCTCGGGCACGGAACAGGACGCATGACGTCACATTTTGCAACGTTCGCAAAAAGAATTTAGTGCCATAAAAATGATAAACAAGCAACAGGCTATGAGAGGGCTGTGAACCACCACGGACCAAATGACCCAAAATTACTATCGACAAATAACCAGAGGGATGGACTCCACTGTGCACCCTGAAACCGCAGCACCATAATGACGTAAGCGTGCTCGGGCGCGGATTCTAAAACCGTATGTGAGTGCGGGCCAGAGGGGGAGTGGGGACAATTGTACCCGGGCCCGGTTTAAGGCAACGGTGCCTAGTGTGAGTACACCCTTAGATTCACATACATATTCCAAAAATGTTGTTTAGCAAACCTTAAAAAAGTTTGTTTAGACAGCAGTTTCCTCATATATCATTTTTCCACAAAAATGTAATTCCTTAGACTCAAAGACATCCATAAACCATGTTGATTGGTCTTTTGTTTATAACTCTGGGCAATATTCTAGGCATATGATTTGTCATGTAATCTCTACAGTAAAAATTTAAGTTTAATATTATTCTAGAATCTGGATTATATTTCCTCTATAAATATTTCTCAGTGCAGGGCTTAGAAGTCATTGAAGAAGTGTTCTTTATTGGAACACGAAAAATATCTGACACAAAAATCTTTTTTTTCTTCCTTTCATTAGTTTAAGTGTTGGTTTGCAGTAGCCATACATAAATACAGTGAGAAAGGTTTATACAGATGAGGGCTTTATGAGGTCATGTTAGGTCATCATATCCCACAGACAGCAGCAACACAGGGCTGTCCAGCAGGCAGTCAGACAGGCCTGCTCTCCAGAATCATCTCGGCGTCCTTGTTCCACCACGTACACTAGAAGGAACACAATGTAATCTTAAGACGATATAAACAATGTAAGAAAAGCATGTAAAATGTCATACCACAACTACACGTATAATTTAGAGAGCACAACCTTTAAAGATCTGTGCCTTCTGTCAAGCTGCAAAATTGTGACAATTTATATTTCTTACATTAGGACAATAGTTTAACAAGTAAAATTGCAATATGTTTTTCAAGCAAAATGTTTTTTCACATGGTGAATGAGGCTAGAATCGCAAAGAACACAACTGTTTTTCTCATTCACCCCAGTTATTAGGCAAGATGCTAACTAGTTTGGGTGTATGTTATCTGGTCTAAGTGAATTAGCATTTATTTTTATTTTTCGAGTGTGTTGAACTGGTGCTGTATTAGTGCTTATTCAAAAAGATTTTGTGGTTCCAAATGACTTGGAATAATCGTGCTGTCCCTCACTCTTGCAGAGCTGATGCAACCAACAGCCCACATTTATGTATTCTGATCTGAACACTCAAATGTGGAGAAAGTGGGAGTGATGTCACCTTTCTAATCACCGATGAGATTATCACTCTTGTATAGACTGCACTGTAATTCATGCATGCCCATATTCTTTAGTATGTGCTGTTATGAAGAAGAAAATGAAAAACACCAGGACACTCATACAATTCTGGACTGCAGCTGCCACAGATGCATCACAAGCAGAAATAAATAACATTCTCGGATTGGTTAAGTTCAAACACTCCACTTCCAAGTACACGTGACTGTGACATCCAGGCCTTGTCTACCATGCCCCCTCATTTTCGTGTGGTTGTTTATGTTTGGGTATGGAGCTGCACAGTGGAGACTCATTCTGTTTAGGCGAACACAAACATAAACAACCAGCACAAGGACAAATGTGTTTTCCCCAGTATAGATAACTTAGATAGCTAAACATCTCCACCAATTTGCTTTAACGAGTATTAATTTATTAAATCAATTAATAGTTAAAATTAATGAATAAAATATACCACATTAATGAGCACTCATTTTAATGGCTATACCTTGTATGCCAAATAGGTAAGAAAACTAATGATCACTTTGAAAAATGTAATCTCTTGAAAAGAATTGTTTCCTTTGTGTAGAGTGACCAGTCTACTACTTGGGCATCTTTACTACCGTTGAACAATATTTGCAAAAAAGAGAGAGGTCTTACAAAATTATGAAAATACTGGAATCTGTCATTTAAGTTAATATAAGAAAGCCGCTATGCCGACATAAATCATTGTGAGGCACACAACACTTTTCCTTAGTGGTCTGTATGCTAAACCTGAAAATACAAAATAAAACCTAACCATCTGCATCATAACACAACAATTGTCGTAATATATAATAGTCATTAGGCATTATTAAATGAATCACTTACTCCCCCATACTTGCCACACCACACCCCTTGCTGACAAATTTGTTCAATATAAAATGTTCCTTTCTGTTTTACTGAGCAGGATTATTAGCCAATTTGATAGCTCTAAGGAACATACCTGTGTTTTTGGGAGGCTCCCCATACATCTGACCTCCATAAGGTGGCTGGGAGGGCATCTGATAGCCCTGATAACCCTGTACTGGGAATGGTCCTGGAGGTCCAGGAGGAAAGTTGGGATAAGGCTGCTGATCTGTGGAATTTGGATAGCCAGGAACAGGATAGCCTTGAGGAGGGTAGCCCTGAGGGGGGTAACCTGGAGCAGAGGGGGGTGGGTACCCTGGGGCCACAGGCCCAGGGCCAGTGTATGGGGGAGGGTGATCGTAACTCATTTATGAAGAGAAGGAGGTCACCTGAAGAAAAACACAATGATATGCATTTAATTAATATAGTAAGTACACCCTAAAGCCGTCCTATTTGTCCTCCAAGGAGTGTGAGGCTACAAGGCAGGGGTCATTAATTGTGGCAATTTTCCTACTCAAACACATCCATTAAATCTGGCAATTTACATGTGAGTTGAACCAAGTGTGTATAAGCAGGGAAATCACCAAACTGTGCTGGACACTGACCTTCTAGGTTCTGTTACAAAATGTCATACATTTTGGTGTTTATAATTGTTTATGTGTAGCCTCTGTGTGCCCTTAGTGAACACCAGGATTATCTTACCTTAAATTCCTTGCAAAATCAACTGTAGTAATACTGGTCAATTTTCATTATTACTGCCAGTGCAGAATATAAGATTAAGACAAGGCAGTTCTTCACCAATTTATTATTGAGACATGTTACACATGTAAAATAGCTACACAAATAACAGTTTGGTAAAAAAAAAAAATAGAAAGAAACAATGAAAGCATAGCCTATACATGATATGTGTCTGCCCCAAATGCACACATATAAACCTAATACACTAAAGGACTAGAAGCCCTAAAAGACAAGTGACTGGGACTCCATTTGGGACAAGGCCTAAATCAAAGACCACAGCCACTCCCTTTTTCTTCCATTAGGCAACCTCATGCAGGGTATCACTAGCTGATAAGCCAGAGCAAACAGTTAAAGGACTGATCAACTATGCAAAATCAAACATGTGCACATGACTAACTTGCAGCAAACATGCAAACAGTCTTGGGTAATAATACATTGCAGGTGTTATTTGTGACCTTTTTCTACTGCTGCTTTGAGATAAAATGGCCATGGTAAAGTTCACATGATACAAATGCATTTGTATGTAACAATATCAATTTTGGCTATCTCAAAATTAAACTCAATATATGATTCAGCACCCATAGTTTTACACACACCTTAAATATTCAATTTACAATGAAACTAAAATGAAAAAATAAGATGACTGTATTTAGAAGCTGAAAAATGTTCTACAGCATGAACGTGGGGAAAGGTAATGTCACTGGTTAATGCTACAAATGATGCAGTTACATTAAATATTATATTGTGCTTATCCCCCAAGATGTACTGTCATATTTTCATCATTTACATGGTCATATTTTTGTCTTGTTTTATAACGATATTTCATTATTTGTGCTGTTACATTACTTTTAGCCATATTTCTATAAAATAACATTAAAACTGATCTGTTTTTATTTATATTAGTCCCCTGATATAGATAAATACTTGGGCTGGGCAAGTTAATGTGTTATTGTGTCAATGCATTCTTTACTTAAAGCCAACAATTATTTTATTGTGTATTAACACAGTTTTTATTACAATTAATTAGAATGCTTGTTGTTTTTTCTGGGCTCAACCACTCTAGCAGGCACACATGCCACAGAACGTAGACTGTTTATGCTGGTTCCTGATAAAATAATTTTTTTCTGCTGGTACCTTTCCACAAATAAGGAAACGTTAACTAGCTGTTGCTCAGAATGGGCCTTTTATAATGTTCTGATCCTAGCTCTGGAATCTGAGGGTAACTTGTTTTTCCTATAACAAACAAGAAAGTTGATATTTACAATAAATATCTGCTGCCGTGTAACTGTGTTAAAGGGAACACTGCTGTTAAAGCCCCCTTATTTGTTTAAAGTGTTTGAAAACCAAATGTTTTGGCACTTTTTAACTAACTCTTTTATTTTGTGTAAAATAATGCAACTAATTTCACTAATAAATACACAAAGTGAAAATCTGAAAGACAGCTTGCAGTTATTTGGTTAATTTTCACAAAAAATTCCAAGAGCAAGGGTTAACTGAGGGCTCTGGTCTGTGTTCAAAGGGCTGCCCTTCTAAATGTAAAGTTGCTTATTGGTCACAAATCAACAGGGATCTCCTTTAGTTTTTGTCAAAGTAGAAGCTCTGACAATGTGTTATGGAGAACACATTTTACCTAACTTTTTTCTCAGATTGTGCAGTGCTTTGAATTACAAATGAGTTTCACAATCATGAAGGAATTGCACAGATTAATACACAAACATACCAATTTTAAAATATGGAAAATTATTTACTGTAGGTTTTTTACAGCACAGATAGCAATTTCCTCCTCAACCGATTCACACCCCATGTCTCGTGATTACACACATGCCATTCCATCTGGTAAATGTCAGTGAATGCAACCCACAAAACAAAATTAAATTGTACAATTTATACCTCTGTGGATATGATGGACAAACAACAATGGCCCTCTGCTAACTAGTCAGGCTGTTTGCAGGCTCCTCCTGTTTGATGGCCCCATTTAATGTAATGTTTAATCTAGATAAAACCATGGTGAGCAGTGTTCCTAAGGGGTGGTGAATTATTAACTTATTAATGGAGAACTCAGGCTACACACAAATAATGGCAAGACAAAGGAAAATGATGTCGAAACACATAGTTGCTAAAAGGCTTGTGTAATGTAATCGAGTGATGAAGTTATTACACCTAATGACCACTAGGGTCACACACATGCTGTGTCTTGTCACTGTGTGCATGCGCTGAGTAAAGCTGTGGAATACACGAGTTCATCACGTCTCCGCGTCCTTCTGTGAATGTCCACAAATGAAAACAAACTTACACATGTTAGTTTAGCATATTGATGCAAACATAACAGCTGGACCTGTAAAACTGTATGTTGAACAGACTATTTTTGCTTTTTGCTGCTGTTGTATCGCTGCGATTTGTCCGGGATTATTCATATGTGTATATATATATTTATATATATGTTTTTTATTGATCTGATATGCGATGGATAAGATGGCCCCTGTCCCGTTCCAGGGAGCCGTTGTTCCAGCCCTCAACATTAGTGAGGCGATGTACAGCAGAGGCCGGAGAATGCAGCTGTGTTTGGCTCCGCAAAGGGACTAAGCTGTGATGGTTCTCTTGTGTTCATTAAAAACAAGCAGGTGATTGTTGAACAGATGTCAGGCGGACAGAGACACAGCCCATTTGAATTACAATGGAAATATATTTCTACCATTCGAGCCACAGCCATCCACAGTACACTACAACGATGAAAAAGTGGTATAATGTCACTTTCGCGTATTTTTTTGTTTAAAGCCGTGTTGAGTTTCAATTTTTGTGAACGATTTAACACGGGCGACGTTGGGACCCTGAGGAGGAGGTCCGTTCACTGCTCCGGTGTGCAGAGGGGGATGAACGGGGATGGAAACTGCACCAAACAAGTACAGACGACTGGATAAGTGCGCCGGTGTACGTTTTTGAATCGTTTGGTTGACAAATGAATAAAGCCCTCTGCTGAGGGTTGAAGATGATAATAAAGTTTTGTTTTTTACCTGTGGTTTAGTTGTTGGTATTGCAGATAAAGTGCGTCAGAGGAGCTCCGGCCTGTTTCCGTGTATTTCCGTAGTTCTGGGAGTCCGGGGCAGTCGTCCACCCCTCCGCCCAGGATTGAAATAAACGGGGGCCGCCGCTGGGGGCGTGATCCTAAATAAAGTCGCAGCGAAATAGGATCAGCTGACTCGCTGACCAATAGGAGGCGAGATGTAGTGTAAGCCACGTCTCCTCCTGGGGCTCACCTCTCCCCTCATGACAGATGCTGAGAGATGTGGGTAATCAGACAGTCTTTAATCTCATTTGACAATTGTAAATGAGAGTATAAATGTAGAAGGTGGGTAGCCACTAAACTGATATAAGATATTAAAATAAGAACATTTCACAATCACAAGGAAGAGGCTGATATAGTTGCATCGTGCTCAGTGTTTATTGCAGCAGGGCATTTATTTACATGTGTGGTCAAAACATATAAACAAAACAAAAAAAATCACCCAAAACACTTGATCACTATTCACTGTTTCATCCCTTTGCATATTAACACCTTAAAAAGCAACAAATAATACTTTGGACGTTAACGTCCTTTGCACTTTCAGTGTTTCCATCAATATATTTTTAATGTGAACGAGAAAATGACAGTTTTACTCATTACTCATTACACTTTCTTCTCCCAAAATATCAGTTTTTGCCAGTAATTTGTAATTTGAAAAGAAGCAAAAGAAGCAAAAAGCAATGTACCTAAGCAAAATGGCAGAATCTTCACTGTAGTGTCTTAGAGTGAAGTGGCATTTACAGTGAAGCCAGTTGTCTATATTGCCAATCAGAGTCACCATTAACAATCCCACAAACTTCAGACTAGAACGCTGTTAAGACATTGCCATTTATGTGTCTGCCTTGAGCAAATACTGAAAGTATCTACAGTGTAATATGCCAACAAAGCCATCATTGTAAACTGCTAAATGTATACAACAAATGAACTCATATATCAAATAAAGCTATACTGCAGGTAACAGAGTGGACATATTTTTTTGTTATAATCAGGAATGTGTATTTCTTCAATGAAAGACAGTCTGTCTCCAGCGTTTGTCATGGAGAAAGGGCCAGAGACTGTCCCATATCGCGGTTTTGAAGGGAGTTGGTTCAACGCTCAAACCAAGCAGTTCTAGACGAGAGCACTCCAACTGTGCATTTTGAGGTCTCTGAGCGCCAGCTCCAGCAGGCTGTTCTGTCAGCTATACAAAGAGGCACAAAACACATAGAAATACAGTCACCTACATTGCACTGATTTTGTACCAGGAAACTGTTTGGAATGTTTACAAAATACTGCTTGTTTACAAAATAATGGAAGGCTTTTTTTAAAACCCTTTCTCAAAAATCACTAGTATACTTTGACATCAGACAGGTTATGCGCAATTCACAATTAAAATGTAAGAAAGCTGGAAATGCTCAGACTTTCCTATCGAAATTACCCAACAAACGCTTTCAAATGCTACAAACTCCAACAACCAGCATTAATTTTTGCCACTTGAATTGTTGACTTACTGGTATGAGATGACTGCTGGGAAGGTTAAATGCATCCGCAATAGCACAGGCCATCTCATATTTAGTCATCTGCTCCTTTCCAGAATAATGAAAGATCCCTCGCAAAGATGGGTCCTAAAATGCAACATAAACAGACAAAAAAAAGTAGAGACAATCACAGCACAGAGTAGTCCAATTCTAAATCAGTTTTGTTATCTGTCTTCCAGTTTTATACTTAAGACCAATTGAGTGATTTTCATGTGCTCAAGTTGAAACACACCAGAGTATATTTTCTACGAGGTCTATAAGGTGGACCCTATAAGCAGAAGCCAATTTTAGCTTAGTAAATTCTATAGCGGAGTGACTCAGCAAAGTTTTAATATGAATTCTCATACTTTGGTCATAAGCTGAGCCATTATTGCCATTTATCTCTGTGGCCCTGCAGCTGTACACAAGTTTTACAATTGTATTTTATTTGGGTTCTTTTAAACATTTCCATTTCACAATTTTACTTGTAAAATACATCTTGCTTCATTCTTTAAAAGATAGGACACACAATTTTCTATCTGACTTATCCTCTCCCTCACTTTATCCTCACCCTCACTTTATCCTCACTTTATCCTCTCTCTCTCTCTCACTCTCTAGGCTTGGGCAGTATCACGGTAATATGGTATAACGCGGTATCTAAAAATAACAACGGTATCAGTTTCAATACCATTATACCGTCGTAAAAATAATACAATCAGTCAGTATGCAAGCCAAATCTCTCTCTCCCCCACCCTCCCCCTCCCCCTCTCC
>JBBKCR010000188.1:0-13313 GCA_037577295.1 Ladigesia roloffi | reverse complement strand
TGTAGTTTATGCAGCTTGTAGATATGTAGTTTATGCACCATTGAAGACTTTAGTAACAGTGCCCTTTTTTATTTTTTATTTTTTTGCACTTTCAGACCCCTAGTTTTGATTTGCACGCAAGGAGGGAGTGATTATTTTAAATAAAACAGTTTTTTCAATTCAGAGGTGTTGTAATAATTTTGTCAAAAACAGAAGCACATTAGTAAATAAATATTGGTTCTGAATATCAGTTATCGGGCACATAAACATGCAAATAATTGGTATTGGTAATAAAAAATCAATATCGGCTGATCACTAGTTACAATTAATCTCTCAAGCCTCGTCAGAGCAGGGGAAGAAGCAGATGTTTCGGAGAAATCACTGTTAATTCAAATAATGAACGATTATAAAAAGGATTGGGAGGCATTTGATGTGTACAGTGACAAATCTTGGACAATGACAATTGGAGGAGGCATCAAATCATGTAGCATCAAAGTCTAGCTTGACAAGTGATTCATTTGAGGGATATGAAAATTCACATCGCAATATGCTTTTGGTATACCATACATACGGTGAGTCACAGTAAGTTCTGACATTTGATAAGTTGTCTAAATAATTACCAGCATTTCACATGCCTTGCACAAAACTCAGTTAATGCACTAACATATTTTACATGTTTATAAAAGCATCATGAACATTTTTGCAAAGTGTCAGAAACAACAGATGGACAAACTGGCTTAAAATAAAACAGGAATACTGTATGTACAATCAATAACAGCATTCTCAAGACAGCCACCTTCTCTACCTCTCACTAACTTCTATCTTCCTCTAACGATCTCTATATTGATAAGTGTATCCATACCAATCAAGCATAACTCTAAAACCACTGATGAAGTGAAAAACATTATATAGTTATCATGGCACCTATAAAGTGATGTGTTATGTTAAAACTGAAAGCAGACTAGAAGTAGAAAAATCAAGTGAACATAAAGAAAGGATTGAATCTGTTAAGGATTCAAATGTGATGGATGGATGAACGGGTCGGAGTGTCTAAAAAGTGGCAAATTGTTCCAAATATGCAGCGGTTAGGACCTACCAAATGTGGTCCATGAAAAAACAATGACATGGTGACAGGGTCGTGGTCAGGGGATGCACGGAGATGCAGACTGGTCAGAGCACCCTTGCTGACTCCTGTCCCAGGTCACCCAGGTGAGTGTTAGCGGAGGATCAGGATATTCTATGGAAAGAAGGACCCTGGTGACCCAGTGGTTGAGGAGTTTCCCCTTTGATCAGATGGTTGTATGTTCGAATTCCAGGACAGCTACTGTTCTACCCCCACACACTGCACCCCTACCGCCCATGTGGGTGGCAACCCACTGCTTCATTAAGTGAATGGGGTTGAATTCTGACTTTACTTTAAATCAGCAGAGTGGTGTACTTGGCAATGTTCTGTTGGGAAACCTTATGTCCTAGAATTTCACACATTTTTAACATACCACCTAACTAAACATTGTTGCAGAACAGTTACATTCATTTACAGCAACAGTATTTCCCAATGGCATTGGCTTTTTCAGCAGAATAAGACATCCTGATTAACTGGTTTTACTGTTACTGTTACAGTCTTTTGATTATGTGCCAGATAGTGAGACACTGGGTTGCAAGAATCCCCAGGATTTGAACTTAGGATGATCCTTACACACCTGGGACACCCAATTTACTGTAGTCAAAGAAAAACATTTTGTTTTGTCCTTGAGCGCTGATCTAAACTACACTACAAAAATATTAATATTTATTACAGACACTTCATTTCCCATCGAGTAAAATAATATTTTCCTTCAACTGTTGAAGTTTCTGTGGTCAGGCTGTTGTCTGAATTGAGTTAGCAGTAAGTAGACAGGTACATTTTTGGACAGATTTACAATTGTTATTCTGTCAGTATATCACAGTGAGCCAGTAATTAAGAGCCAGAGGCTATTGCTTCTGTTTGGGCCTAACCACTCGTAGTAAATCACAAATATATAATAGACCACTAAATAACAGACGGTCAAGTTATCAGTTAATGAAGTGTAATGTAATTTCATGTCAAATAAATGTAACGCTGCATAGCCGGTATATTCTCTGATGAGCCAGCATGTAGAAATGATGCAAAAACAAAACCACATAATTGGCATGTAGAATATGGCTAGAATGATTTTGCATACGTGCTTGAATTAAAATTTTAAATAAATTACAAATAAATAAGAAGATCTGGAACACATGTGGCCAAAGTAAACAAGACAAATTGGTACTTTGGCTAAAAGAGAGCTTTGATTTGTGCTTGGCTGGACAACTTTTCTTGGGTATTCAGCCAAACATGATGTAGCTGTCTGTTACCAGAGTAACCCAGTTCCATCAGCACTTTAGAAACACAGCTGGACCAATAGGGAGCAAAGTATGAGTCATACACTATATAAAATATCACAGGAGTGCAGGAAGGCTGGTGAATCTGAGCAGCAAATATCAATTCAGCTCCTCCTACCAATCCGGCTCATCTCCTCTGTGACCCGATGCTGATTTATCATCATAATTTCACTGGCTGGTCATGTCCTAGATTAGATGAGAGAAGGGAATTCAAATACTCAAATATAATAAGTGGCCCATTATAGTCACAAGTGAACACAGCACCGCACATAGTGTAAACAATGTGAAATTCTTTCTCTGCATTTAACCCATTCACCAAGTAAAGCAGTGAGCTGCTACGAATGACAGATGCCTGGGAAGCAGTGTGCGGGGACAGTACCATATTCAAAGAAACTTCAGTGATGACACTAGCAGTTGGAATTTGAACCCACATCCTTCTGATGGCTGCGGCAACCCCATAAACACAAGGCCACAAGCTGCCCCATAATAGGCCGAATGCACAAATGATAATAGCGTGGACCTGCAAATCATATCTGACTAATTATATCTGAAGTATTTTCAAGCAAACACTGCATCAGCAGCCAACATCAGTACTGAAAACATTACAGAATACAAGTCTTGTTTTCCAAATTACTACTCAAGCTCTCCACGCTTGCTCCTCTCCTCCTTTTGATTTCTTCCCACTCTTCCAGTGTAGGTGGGAAAGAGGGGGAATGGAGATGTATGACAGAAGCAGCAGCCAAATTTAACTATCGTGGTTTAAAGAGGGTTCCCAAACCTCCTTAAACATCAAACTTTTCAGGACCAACTGTCTCAAATTCAAGACACAACACAGCACAGTTTCAGACATGGATTACGTTCAAACACTTTACAATTTGCTTGTTGCTGTTTCCCTGCATCATTTAACTTCAGTAACACTTACACTCACTGTGAATGTCTTAAAGCAGGTGGCACACGAAACAAGGATGGACAGAGACACACATGAAGACATAATCTAATTAGTGACACTAAGTAGAAAAATATATTTAAAGAACATCAATTTCTATTATGGCACAAAATATTAATTCATATATTTAAAGCACCTCAACTTCACACAAAAATGGTAACATCACCCTTACACTATTGCACACTACATTGTTTATACTATTTAAAACTCAGTTCTTTGTATTTGTTTTTAGTTTTTGAGTCATATTTCACAATTTACAGCTTACAAATGACAACAATCTCTGTTAATCACTGTCTAACAAACTACTGGAGATTTATTTTTAATTAGATTTTAGTTTTCATAACACTTCACCCTTTAAAACAAATACTGTCCACAATACAATAAACCCCCGTCCCATCGTGGATTATTCTAAGAACTGAACTAATAATTGTACGCTATCGTGCCGGACGAGGCCCGGGTGTCATGAAAGCAAAACAAAATGCGGAGGATGTCTGCAGGTTTCTCATTAATGTGTGGATTGTGCTGGGTTGCTTAGCCCTGCATCCAAATATAAACAAGCCCAAACAAGTATGAGGGGCCGTGGCAAACAAGGCCCAGATGTCACCGTTTTTTTTGTGGCATTATATCATTTTTTAATATTTCAGTGCTTAATTATTAAGAAAAATAGCGTAAATATTAACATAAATTCAAATACGTTTTCATTTAAAAAAGAACAAAAAATGTTTTGGTACTGTCCAGAGAACACAAAGAAAGCAGGTCTTGTTGCTGCTGTTCACAAAGGTGTGAGGTTTGAAAATAGCCAATTCAAGAGCATTGTTTATGTCTCTGTGCTGTTGATTGGCTGCTGTCTTGTAACGCAGCTGCAGTCCAAAAGTTCCACTGAGTGTTCTCCTGTTTTTCCTTTTGCTCTACTTAAAGCCCTGTATTACAGTGCCTTTTTATTACTGTGAATTAAGGTTAACATATGACTGTATTTAGTCTGCTTCTACCAAAGAAAATGTGCATGCATGAATTATAATACATTGGGGTAACGCTTATATTTACATTCTAGCGCTGAGGGAATTCAGTGTAAATTCTACAGTCCAATTATGGGGCAACCTTTACATTTCTGTAAGGGTAATTTATTAAGCTTGAAATGAAATTAAAGTGTTTTGGGAGCATATTTGGTGGCATTTTATGGTTTTTACAATAAAAATAGGCTTCTTTTTTTTTTAACCACATCACAACATCATGGTTTTTCACATACGGGAGTAGCTTACTGTACTGTCATATTTCTGAGGTCCAAACACTATCCCAAACCCTAACACTCAGAACACAAACATAACTTTTTAGGATAATTTGTCTCCAAATTAGTTTATGCACAAGAGGCTGTAAATTAATGGAAATTAATGGAAATTAATGGTAATGTTTTCTGATATTTGGATCAAAAAATAAACTACAGTAATTATTTATAAATAATAATTATAATGTTTGACCAACTTCAAAGCTTTGTGATTAAAAACTGGTGCCCCATAAAACCACTTAATTACAGCTACAAATTTATGTATTTGAGATGCCGTTCCTCAATGACATTACCTACAGAATGAGCACATCAGTTTAAATGCCCGTTTTTCTAGAGTGAAACCCAGATCCAACCAAGCTATTACAGGTTTTGATATCAGTGTGTATATTTGTATATTTAAAAAGGAATGTCATTGATATTTTAGCCTCGACTGTAAGTGCCCCTTTTCTATATATTACACATATATTAATCTATATAATCTATTTAATATATTAAAAAAATTTATTAATTGTATTTTTAGTGGCTTGAATTAGCTCTTAAAGAAAGTTTTTTTTTATGCTATGCATGTTTTTCATCCTGTACATTAACAATTAGATCTTAAAGAAAGATTAAAGAAATATACTTTTAAAGAAAGATATTTTAAGCAGTTCATATTTATCATCCTGTTCATTAACACGATGTATAATTATGTACATTCTGGAGCATTTAAACATCATGAAAGTTTCATAGAATGTAAAAGACTGTTTAGACAATGTAGAATTTTCTGAGTCAGCGACCGTATTTACATGGTCATGTTCAAATTGTCAGAGGGAACACACTTTCCAATTTTCATTAGTCATGTCCACGTAACAGGAAAAGATCAAGGTAAGCAGACACTTGATGTTTTTTTTTATTTTTTTTTACATTTTTAATTGAAAAACACCGTGTGACCGCAGGTTTTTAATCCAAACAAACAGGAGCTCATCTAATTGTGCTTATTTATCCAATTACTCTCAATTTTCAACAACTAATCAGGTGTGCTCCTACTTTGCAGTAATGAAAACCTGCATCCCCACAGGCCTTTTGAGGATAAGACCGGATAACCCTGACATCATGTATAGAATGAAATGTTTAATCAGTGTTGTGATTGTAGCCTCCCACTCTCCCTCTTATTCACACAGCATGTGGATTCTTGCAGGAAGTTAAGCTCTAGATCATTCCATTTTGCTGTTGATTTTGCTGCTTATTGATTTATCCACATATCATCCAAGAGCAAAGTGCATTGTGGTCTGTCTAAAAGTGCTAAAGGTATTTCTTTAAAAGCAAAAAAAGAGAAGACATTTAAATGATGGTATTTGAATGGCAAATCTAAAATTGTGGGTTCCATCAGAGCACATGAACCACTGGGTTTCAGCCTGCACTACATGTCAAACTAGAAAAATGTAAATGTATTATATTAGGACTATCATGGCACCCCATCCCTAATGATCAGGTATCATGCATGACCATAGCTGATAGGTGGAGGACTCTGCTCAGAGATATCCGACATTCCTGGCCATGTGCTTCACGCTAACCAGCTGGCAGATGTTCTCAGACATCTTCAATATCTCACTGTGCACCACATGCTTCAAAGCCACCACTTTTATCCACATGCATCATCCATGAATCCATGAATATAAAACTGTGCTTCACAAACACTCCAGATCTGGTTCTCTCTCGCAAACAACCTATTTACATTTGGAATTGTTTTGCAATAAGTCAAAACTATACACCAGAACCATTGGTAATAAAGAATACCAAGTATTCTTTATTATATACTATCAAGCACGAAATCCGATCAATGGTTATTTTTGCACCAATGTTTATTGTTATCTACCTTAATATTAGCATAATTCTTTACACAACTGCTACATTACAGTATCTGCCATCACACATTATGCATTTAAACTGGTACCGCAGCTGCTTTTCTCATCTGCAATGCATGCTGCACTGCAATATTGAATTGTTATTCTCATGTTTCTCCTGCAGTCTCTCTCCATTTGCCCTCTGTGTATTAATGTCACGCCCACACACTTGTGGTCTTGTGTTGTTTCTGTTTTTGTACTTTGTGTTGCATCATGGTCCTGGAGGACCTTGCTTCGTTTCGTGGTTGAAATGACAAACACCTACTTGATTATACACACATCCTTAACTTCACTGGAATTAATAGTGGCCAAATCCGTATAAAAAGTATGCATGCCTTGTTCATGCTACAGCAAATTTTAAATTTCCTGGAGCTTCAGGGATGAAGAGAGGTAATACGGTTCGCCACAGGTGGCCCACCACTCATGTAGAATAAAAGTATGTCTGGCAGAATAAAAGGTCTGAGATTGCATTCATTTCCAACATCAGATGAATTCAGTCACAGACACAGAATAGCAAACCACTGTTATACCTGCACGAGGCTCCACTGTCCGGTTGCTGTTCGGGTCCATGAAGATGAATCGCCCCCCTCCAAAATCCACACCATAATCTGTCAGGTAGAGTAACGATGTGTAGTCGAAGGACCCATATGTCACCTGTAAAAAAAACCCCACAAATATAGTAAAACCTTATTTTTCTCACAGGAAAAGGGCACAGGTTAAGTATTGGCTCAAATTATTATCCATCCCAAGCACATCGTATTACTTTTATGTTGTTTCTTCTTCAACTTTTAGCGTTAAATAAATAAAATGCTCTGGGATACGGCCTGGGAAACATTTTCTCCTGGAGGTAATAGGAGTTCAAGTGTTTGTATAACGTACTGAACTTTTTTTTTTTCACGCCACGACCTTCTGCAAAGCGGAATGCTCCAATGTGTCCAAACGTAATAAATTCTACAACTTTAACTACTTCTCTCACAGTTCCAAATGGTAAAGTTGTTCCGGTTTTGGAGGTTTCCAGGGTCTTTTCAGGAAAATGGTAAAAGCAGAAATCCCCGAGGAAATTGCCCCTTTCTCCATAAGCACTTAAACTCTTTAACTGGCTCATAGGGGCAAATGCTGCTGGCACACAAAACGGCAACATGTGAACATGTGAGTGGTCTAATTCATTTCTATGCAAATGGAGGTGTTGGTGGGGCAATTAGGGGAGAGTGTAGCAGGGAATGACAGATTGCAGTGCTGGGATTTCTCAGTGCAATTTTATAAAGCCATCTCAAAAACATAAATGGGGTCGTAGATTAACGAGGAAGCCAACAAGTGGAGCCCCTTCGGCAAACAATGTCAAATATCATCCCCCCCTTGCTGAGCATGAAGTGAAAAATTACTAGTATAATTTAAAACTCTATGCATCCATGCATTTCCCATCTAAAGAAACAGCTCACTCATTAATCATCAGTGATCAAAGCTATTTTGACACAAAGAGCATGCTAAACTGTTCTACAGCACATTAATATTCTAGCTGTATCAGAATCATTACATTTTTTTACTGTTATCATAGCAATATGCTGTTTAATAACATTACGGAAAGTATGACTGCACCTGTCGTGAACTCTGATAGCTAGATTAAGGCCTGCAGATGTTGTTGATAAAGGGCTACAGGAAAAACATATTACAAATATTTCAGTTAATTACTCAGTGTTACTTGTTTATATTTAATATGATTATCCCTAAATTACATTATAAGATAATATAATACTGTGCAGATGGTATTCAATTTAAATTTGCATTGCAGTCCTTTATTTTAGTCAAGCTTTATCCAAAGCTCAGTGTACCTGTAAAAAGAGAACAAGCTCATCAGTGAATGATAAGCAGTACAGCTGCCTCCTTTTCTTTGTCGGTGTGACAAGATTATTTCTTATGGGCTGATCTGAGAGCAGCTTTGCCATATTTTTTAGGGATTAAGTTCAGTAGGGGGAGCTGGTCCTGTACAAGTGTGATAGGGAATTCCTCAGGAGCTTTAGCTGAAATCCTTTAATCAGTCCTCATGCATATTCATTTTTACCCAGAAGCCCTAATAAAGAATTTAATATCAGTATCAAATGTTTCCCTAAATAAACAAAGACTTTTTTATATAGATCAGTGGATGTTCTGATCACCTAAGATGCTGCTCCCACCCCAATTATAGCACAAGAAATTGACTCATGTTTAAAATACACTGCATGAAGATTTTCCAAAACTCTTCAAATCAAGAATACCAGAAGTGCAAAAATAGCAAACTCTCAAAACAAGTTAGATTTGGCCACCGCATTAACAGTCTACTCAAAATAATTTAAAGGAATAAAAAATAAACTAACAATAACAGCCACCACTCAATAACATTGTTTAATCTGCGGTGAGGTAATTGGTTTCTTTTCACACTTCAAAACTGGCGGTGAAAAGGAGGCTCAGTCTGCGGGACTAAACTTGTTCTTAATTAACTTTGCTTGTGTATATATGAATGTACGTGACACACATATACATAGAAATATTTTCATGTTTTTACAAGATTATAAATACTTGCATTGCCTGGCTTTGAAGTGTAATGTGAGGATATACTCTATATACGCTCAATTTAATGAATGCAAAAGCTTTAGTATAAATAACAAACCGTTGCCTTTATTATAGCAGCATAATAACTTCTGTCTATAGTCTCACAGCAACTTTCTGAAACATGCAAAC
The DNA here is from genome assembly GCA_037577295.1 of Ladigesia roloffi. NCBI lineage: Eukaryota > Metazoa > Chordata > Actinopteri > Characiformes > Alestidae > Ladigesia > Ladigesia roloffi. The sequence continues at coordinate 4,108 of JBBKCR010000188.1, read as the reverse complement.
AGATCTGCCTCATTAACTCATTTCGAACCTGTCAGTCCAGCTCGTCCCATGCCAACTCAACGGAAGAATGATCTGGAGGCTGGGGAGGCATTATTTATGTTTGCTAAAATTTTATGTTTTCTTTGGCCTGGGGAAGCCATTTTGAAGAATTTTTGGGAACATTATCCTACTGACGAATTACATTTTGTCCGATGATACAAAATTTTGTGATGCTGAAGCAGTGAGTGATACTTTTTTCATGATCCAATACAAACTGAATGCAAGTGCACTAAAAACGATCAGCTATATCGTCTTCAAAATCAACAGTCTGACCCTTTGGAACAAAATATCTAAATAATGTGTAACTACAGACTACAAAATATTGATAATCATTTACATTTGTTTCTACATTTTGGCCTGTTGTATGTGTGCTATATTATGAAAAAAAAAACATTTTTTTCATTATGATTAAATTTGCTAGGTCACCGACAAAAAAATGTGTAATTCTGTAAAACAATTGCATAAATGTATAATGGTGATCTTATAACTCAACATAATTATCCGAATGAGGTATCGAAATAGCTAAAAAGGGTATAAAATGATAATTGGTGCCATGTGACTGATATAAGACCTCAACACTATGTCCAGAGATTAATAAAAAAAATGAAATGACTCACAAGTGACATTAATAACTTTGCGTGTCTCCTTTCAATGCCAGCGGTGGGATTTAATAGAAATCAAAATGAAAAACCAGAGCGACTTTGATAAGGACCTAATTGTGATGGATAGGTCAGAGCTCTGAAACTACAAGTTCTAATGTGGTGTTCCTTGCTTGCAGTGGACAGTACCTACCAAAAGTGGTCCTGGGAAGGAGAATATGTGAACAGTTGAGAAGGGCATGGATGCCCAAGGCTCACTGATGCAAGCTGGGAGTAAATGTTAGCCAATTTTGTGCAGTTCCATGGAAGAGTGATGTTACACAAACCGCTGGAAAAACTACTGCTAGCTATAAAAGAAAGGTGTGCATCATATCTTGCTGTATGGGGTGTATTCCTGCTGACCCGCCAGAGTACCCATGCTTAATGAAAGAACCTACAAAACTGGAGCATGGAGCAAAAGATGGTGGTGGTCTGATGAATCGTATTTCTTTTAATGTGTGGAGGGCTAGGTGCACGTTTGTCATTTACCTAGGGAAGAGGTGGCACCAGGATGCACTTTGGGAAGGAGGCAAGCTGGTGGAGGCAGTGTGGTGCTCTGGGCAATGTGCTGCTGTGGAACCTTGTGTCCCGGCCTTCATGTGGATGGTATTTCCCAGATCTCAATCTGATAAAGCATCTGTGGGATGTGCTGGACAATGAATTCGAACCATGGAGACTTTCCACTGACTTAAAGTATCTGCTACAACATCTTGATACCCCTACAGTACATCTTCAGAGGGTTTTGAGGAGTTTATACCTCAACAGGTCAAAGTAGTTTGACAACAGAAGAGGGACCAAGTTCAGGCATCCTAACTTCTCAGATCTCAAGACGATCAAACCTTTGTGGGATGTGATGGACCCACCAGTCCAACCTGGAGGTCCTGCTGTTATAATCTTGGTACCAGATACTAATGGGCAACCTATAGAGGTATTATATAGTGATAGTTCAGAGCTCAGAGCTATAAATAAAACTGGAATTCATAACTACAAGTAATTCAGAACTTGATCAGTCTGCATACAATGTGTTGGCTTTGCAGAGATATTGTATAAGACAGAACACACTGGGTTACATAAACAATACATCACTGAGAATGCCCTCCGCAACAAAAACACTTGTGCAACCATTACTGGTATGCCTGGAATTATAGTGAGCACAAAGTAACTAAAGCATCACTCCAATTTATATTGCACATTTTTGCATTTACTGGAGTGTGCAGAACTTTCTAGCTTTAATCCATGACTTCATGATCTCTGTAATTGAGGTGACAGAGAGGCCAAACTCCCTTAGTTATCCATAAGTCTGTGGCAGATAATACGGCGCAAACCAAATTAGGGAGAAGTGTGATGACATTCATAAGCCAATGGTTATAAAAAATCTACCTGCTTGAAAATGGCAATTTCTGCTGTTAGGGCAAAAATAAAAAAGTGGACATTAACTTTCACAAACTTTCCAGCATGAGGGCACAAGTTTATTTTCTGTCCTCAAATAAAGAGAGTAGGATGAGAAAATAAAAAAATATTTGTTGTATCACTATTGAAGAATTACATAAAACAAACTCTAATCCAACAGGTTATCTGGAAGGCATACCAAAAGAAAAATAAATCCATAAACCACATACGTGTTTGCGAAATGCTGTTACAAGTTTGACTGGAACCATGTGCTATGAAAAATAATCTTAACTCAGCAGTATGATGGAGGTTCTGTGATGTTGTGGTGCTGTTATTCAGTGAAAGGCCAGGAAACCTTGTTAGGGTACATGGCATCATGGACTCCAGAACATTTTAAATCCAAATCTGGCTGCCTCTGTCAGGAAAATATAACTGTCAACATTAATTCTCCTAGCATGATAATGATCTAAAGCAGGGGTCTCCAACACGTAGCTCACAAGCTACCAGTAGCTCACAACCCCTCTCCAAGTAGCTCGCCGAAGGGTTAACGAATCTACACATATTTGAAAACATGACCAGTCAAATTTTATTAGTCAACTTGCATGTATAGCCAACCATATCTGCCCCCTTCTTACACCGCATTATTTGCACATTAGTTTTCAATAAAACAGTAGCGCTGCTGTCAAGGTTGATGAGTCAAAGGGGATGATTCAGATTTAGATTTGGATTCGGATTCAGATTCAGATTCGGATTCAGATTCAGATGATGGGAGATGGGCAGGAACCATGACCGCGGCAGCAGTGGCGGAGCCAGGGCAGGGACCGAGGGGCATTTGAGAAGAGATTGCTGAATTCTGTAATCGGTTAAAAAATGTTCTTCCTGTGCACTGCAGTAGTTAGCGCTCTGTATCAGCACCGGCATTATTCCGAGGTTCCTGTATGACCCAATCGTCAAAACGAGATATACTGGCACCCCTGAAATAGCTTTGCCCCCCCCCCATTTCTAAAAAAATAAGAAGCTCTCTGCCATTTTCATTTTGTAAAAGTAGCTCTCCGAGGTAAAAAGGTTGGAGATGCGTGATCTAAAATATTTGCACAAATCAACACAAAAGGTCAGCTGATCACAGAATAAAACTTCTGCCATGGCCACCTCAGTCCCCTTACCTAAGCCAAATGAAAACCTGCAGGATGAGCTGAAGAGAAGAGTGTAAAAGAGAGGGCCGAGTACCCTGGATGATCTGAAGAGGTTATGTAAAGAGGAAAATTCTCAAAAGCCCTACTCTATATTTCACATGCTTCTAAAATGTTACAGCCGAAGGCTCAGTACTGTTGTTCTGCAAGAGAAAGTGGTTCAAACTGTTAACTGCAGTGATGTCAACAATTCACGTTTTTGTCTATTACTTAGGGGATTAGGTTTTTCCCCTGAATCATTTTTTTTCAAATAAGGATTTGAATTTTTCCGCCATTTTGTCAGTGTGAAGTTTTACCCTAAGCCTTTAAACTAAACAGGTGCCAATAATCATGACGTGCACTGTATATATCAGAAACATTTTGCTCATTACACGGCAGTCTTTATACAAGTTTCTTCTTCTACAATGTAACCAGGACTGATGATGATGATGATTTTGGCATTCAGGTAAAGGTAAAATAATTAAACTAACAAACATTTCAAAACACCAAGAGCTATAAACAAAGCTCAGAGTTTTATTTTACATTTCATAACAGATACCACCTTAAGCACCTGTTTTTGCATTATTAAACATTCTGGTCCATTCCACAGTAAAAAATCTGAGGCTCTTTTTTTACATGCTGTAACAGAATGTGTAATGGCAGTGTGACCTTACTTCAAATTAGACTTCAGGGCACACACAGGAGAGTGTCCAAACAACAGAGGATAACATTTTCCAGCAGTGCCTGAGCATTCCTCTGAGATTAGTGTGCATCTATGAATGTGGGTTGTGTGGGTTGTGTGTGTGAGTGAGTGAGTGAGTGAGTGTGTGTGTGTGTGTGTGTGTGTGTGTGTGTGTGTGTGTGTGTGTGTGT
>JBBKCR010000151.1:48748-67673 GCA_037577295.1 Ladigesia roloffi | reverse complement strand
CAATTAATGACACATTTAATGATTTAATTATTGCCATATTTATATATTTAATTTTGGCACTTCTAGCCCTCCATACATGAGAAGGCTTGACTTTCAATCTCCATTCCAGTTCATCCCAAAGGTGCTGGATGGGGTTGAAGTCAGGGCTCCGTGTGGCCAGTGAAGTTCTTCAACACAGAACTCACCCAACCATGCCTTGCTCCAGAAATTTGGAAGCATGATGCTGTCCAAAAGGTACACTGGATCATTAAGACTTTACTGGATGTAAAGGGCCTAGCTCAAACCCTAATAAACAGGTTTGTCCCAATACTTTGTTCCATATAGTACATTTATCAATTAAACATTTTTTTGCTGTATGGTTTCTTGCACTAAGTTAAATTTATGAGTGCAATGTATTAAGTTTACAAGAAAATGTTTAATTTTTCATTCAGTCATTCATTCATTCACTCATTCCAAAATACTTATTGTAACCAGGGAAAGCCAACAAAGAGAGCATCCCAGTTTGTGAATCTATTTAAAATAGTGAATCAGGCCAAACAGCTGATGGTATGAGCTGACACTGATACCCATCTGTGTGTGTAAGTATGTGTGGTGGCAGTGTGTGGTTCTTTGTGTTCCCTCCGGGCTCCAGTCCAAGTCAGAATAAAGGCTACAGCGCAACAAATCTGCATCTCAATAGCACATGATCACTCAATGTACTCGACTCTTTTACTCTGAATGCAGTTGAGTCGCTCCACACTCGCTGATCACAAACACAGTCAGTGTCAGTATCAGGATGTTTAAATTTATGCTTCTTCTACTCGTTCGACATTTACTCAGGTTCTGTCAATGAAATAGGAGCACTTAAGGGATTTACCTCAAGCTGTTTACGCTTAAAATTGATCTAAATCATGTTGGTAATACTTTTTTAAATACACAAACAAATTACATTTCAAAATTGCCTTTTAGGTAAAGAAAATGTATCTAATATTTCTCACTGGGTGAACATTAATAGAAGGTTAATATTAGCTGGTATGTACAATTGGCAATTGTACATATAACTGGCCCCATTTATATTAAAATAATATAATCTTATTAAAAAATGTATACATTTTTATACAAAGTTATTTCAAATTGATTCCAAATTGACATGTAAAAATGTCTCATGATAGATATATTTTTTGTGTTTTTGGTTGCCAGCATGTTAATGCTTGCTGTACACAAGTACAAGCCTCCACAGAACAGCATTTAGTCATTTTACTTAGACACTGAGCCACAGTTCCTGAGTTCCAGCACATCTCCATGCTGTGAGTGGGGCATTTTGAGGCACCACCTAATGTTTGTTTTAATGAGCTAAATCTGGTGTAACGTGTGGTTGCCTGCCTCTGCTGGCCTCGAGGAAGGTCTCAGGACTGTACACTCACCTGCTGCCAGCAGCAGAGTTAGCAAAGGCTGACAGTTCACTAATGTGTGTGTGTGAGGGGTGGGGTGGGGGGTGTTGGGGGGGGGGGGGTGTTGGAAAATCATCAAAGTGTCTGAACAAAGTGTCCCAGAGCCAAGGGCCTGTTAGAATTTTTTTTGGGAAAAAAAATTCTAATCAAACATACACAATATGTCCATAAGTATCCAGACAGCCCTTATAATGAGTAAATTCAGCTAATTTAACTGCACATATAAATCCTGTATAATGACACTGAAGTCATCATGCCCAGTGTCCGGCATTGTTTAAATGGGTATCAAGCCACCCAGTGGTGGAGCTGTATTCCCCGGAATGACCCAGCTCCGTCCAAGACCTTTGGTACGAGCTGGAGTGGCGTTTGGGATCTAATCTTTCAAATTCATCTGATCTGAATATGCTTACTGAGTGTTTGTATATGTATGGATATAGACATCACATATTGCACACACATTTATATATATAAACACAAGGACATACAAACATTATTTTATATTTTGTATAGTGAAATGTTTTTAAATTAAAGAGTTGTATAGTTGTTATTGTATCAGTTGTGCTGCTTTTGCTTTCTTCTTTGGTCTGTCCACTGGGTTTTTATAACAATGCAAATTTCCCAACCATAAGAACAATAAAGTTTTACCATATCTTATGCTGACGCCTGATCGCATTTATGCTCTCATACAATCAAATCTTCACAACAATGTTCCAACATTTATGTAAGCCTTCACAGAAGAGTTACTGCAGCAAAGAGTGTACAAACTCTAAATAAAATAGCAACACGAGACGAGCAGGAGAACTTGAGAGGAGAAGCAGAAAATGTTTTAACTTTCAATTAGAAATAAGGGTTTTATTCCACTTGTAAACCATTGGAAAATTTTTATTGGTCCATTCCTAATTAAAGCACAATGCAGAGAGCAGCGGGCATTTGGTTGATAGTGATGGTCCATATGCAACATCTTTCACAGAAAGATTTCCAGCAGTCCTAATAAGTGACTATTTTTTTACCCCCTCCCAGCTCCCCAACCAGAATCCAGCCTTGTGAGATGTGGTCAGAATTGCTGGTGCCTCCCCTGGTCAGTGGTCCAAACATCAGCCAGCTGGAGGGAAAGAGAGAGAGAGAGACAGAGAGACGGAGAGAGACCCGTCACTGTCAAGAAAGACGCAATATAAGGAGCTCACTGTGTTAATCTTTAACTCAGAGCTGAGATATTCACCCACAACCCGACACCCCGCTCAGGTAAGCTGTTTCTGGACTTTGCATTAGAAAATAGAGGCTGCTGTATGAGTGAGCAATAAAAAGGATTTTATTATGCTTGTGCAATAACATGTTGTTTACCTTACAGTTCAGTATATTCAGATTTGGGCCCAGGCATGTTAAATCATAAGTTAAACTGTTATTCAAATGACATATACAAATGACATATAATAGGATGCAAAATTTCAGTTATTTTATGATCATTTGTGTAAACATCCAAGGTGTAACTGATACAATGTGTAAATTACCGTTATACATTATTGCTTTACAACAGGAAAAATGGCTTAATGATATATATATATAGCATTAAGCCACTTTTCCTTAATTGCTGTTATACATTATTGCTTTACAACATTGTATCAGTTACACCTTGGATGTTTACACAAATGATCATAAAATAACAGAAATAACAGAATTTTTTATATATATATAGCATTCATGTGTATATATATATATAAGAGAAACTTACAGTCAGAGCTGTTACTAATGTCAGTGAATAGTAACAGATGTTGCAGGAGTTTAATGACAGAAAGCTGTTGAATTAAGTTGTGACAGATGTGCAGCCTGATGCCTTAAGCATTGTTTGGATGTTTTTGGCCTAAAACATAATTTTCAAAAGACATTAATGGGGGAAAGGAACATAGTCCCCAACAACAAAGCAAAATAGTCCCCAAAAGACCTGGTTTGTGAAGTTGGCACAATATTACCATGAATAACTTTACATATAAAAGCTCAAAAGTCACAGGTAGGTTCATTGGTGGATTTGGATGGTTAATGAAGTGGCTATATTTGTGCTGGAGGTATCTGGTTCCATTCACCACCACTATAAAGACATCTGTACAATTAACATTTCACAGCCCTTGAGTTATGAAGAAAGTATAAAAAATAAGACATCTCTCTAAAAATGTTCATATGATGACTTGCTGTCCATATTCATATGATAATAGTATTAAAACCCCAGCGTTTATGAATACAATGTAGTGTATTTCATATAGACTATTTTCAACTGGAGAGAGTTTATATTGAATATATTTTTACATTTTATGTCATACTGTTCTTGTCTCTGTGTGTCTGTGCAGTTATAAAAAAATCCTCCATGATTAATATAATTTGCTGGTATACAAAAGTGAAAACTGCACTCACTTATGATAAATAAACAAAAATGTACACTTTAATAATTATTATTTCCAAAGCCACCCCCCATCCTCCAATGAAAGATTAATTTTCTCTCATTTATTGCTGGCAGGGTCATATGATGAAGGAGTTACTTCTTGTGGCCATGCTCCTGTTGGGGCTGCATGCTGCCGATGCTGTGCCCGCGACCCGCTGGTCCTGCTACAGGAAGGTTCTGAAGGATAGGAACTGCCATAACATTGCCAGTGGGCTGGAGATGATGAGGCCTATTGACTCACTGCAGAACCACTACTGGCAGGGCGACAGCTGTGACATGGTCTGCTACTGCAACTTCAGCGAGCTGTTGTGCTGCCCCAGGTAACCAGAGCTTCTCACCAGTAGATGGAGTGTTTGCTGAAGCTGTGGCAGCCAGGAGGGCTGATAAAAGAGAAACTGGGGTCAAAATCCTTCTCTGTTAATAGTGAAAGTAAGGAGTAAAAAAAAAATCTCAGTAAACATTTGTACTGACATTTAAACATGCAAGCCAGAAAAAGTAAATGGTTTGTCAAATGAAAGAATCAGGGCTTCTTTTAGTGCAGAGAGAGTCTGGCCTTGAGCCCTCTGTGTGTGCTGTGAGATGATTAAGGTGCATAAAACTACTTTATATTTTACAAGGAACAAATTATAAATATATTTAGACCTTGGAGTTTAATGGTCTAAATGTAAAAAGCATGTTTGTTTTTCTCTTGTGAATCATTTAAAACTGATTCATTGATTTAATTCTGCATAACATGTAGAACAACGAACGGCCAACAAATAGTTTTGTTAGACTGTTTTTAGTTCTTTTTAAAGGCCTTTATTTAATTATTGTATTAAAAAATACTTTACTTGAATGCATAACAGTGAAATATACGCAAATATGTTAAAAGAGATTAATCTTTTATTTCATTATATGAACACTCACTGAAAACTGAGAAATAAAGGTTTAGGTGGGCTTATTGAGAGTTTTCTGTATATATATATATATATATATGGCTTTTGAGGTCGCCCTTGTAAAAGAGATCTGCAATCTCAATGGGACCTTTCCTGGTTGAACAATGATCAAATAAATAAATAAATAAAATAAATAAAAATACAAATTAATTAATGAATTAAAAAAAGCATAAATAAAAAAAACGTTTTTGTCTCGAACAACTAATTGAACAAAGGTAAAAATGTATCTTTAAAACACTGCCGTAAGAAAGTACAATTACTGCGGTATTTGTCCCCCTGTGGCGGTCAGTGGGCACAGTCGAGAGTGTGGGGGATATCCAGCTGAACACAGCCTGCTTTGTAGCTGTCATGAGGCTTCTATTAATTCCTGCACGTGGGGCAGCAAGAGTCGGCCTGGCCTTCTGATTGGCCAGTTGTGCACTATTTCCTGTTGGACGACCTAAATAACTCAGATCTATTTCGCAGCAGCTTACATTCAAACATGAATACTTTCTATAAATACTGCAGTCAGCAGACTCCTTTACAGGAAACACATTAATTTTTCTGCTGCACTCTTAATAAAAGCAGGTAACTTACCTGGAGAAACAAGCTGCAAATAGACCTTCATACCATACACTCGCTCTCTTAATGGCAAGGTGACTTTATTTGTATGGCACATGATCTATATAAAGGACATTCCAGGTGCTTTGGAGAGATAAAATAAGCATAAATCGATTGCAAGTAGGATTTAAGTTTAATTAAAATAAGTTAAAGTGAGATCAAGAATGCAATATCATGTGGAGTATTTGTAAAATTACCTTGCCACCCAGTCCAGTTAAATATCATCTTTGTGTATTTCTGTGACACAATAATTCAGTTTGGGATGTCTGTGCTAATGTGGAAGGACTTTCCTGAAGAGGTGACCGAATACTTTACTTTAAAGGGTTGTCTTGGGAAGAAACACCCCAGGGGTGCAAACAGAAATGGGTGGCTAACCCCCAGTTGAAGCCATGTGAACAATAGCAGCCGAATTGCTTTGGGGTGGATACCTAAGAACTGTTTTACTTTTTCTGCCCAAAGGCTGAAATGGCAGAGGAAAGAAAGTTTAGGTTAGTGCTGTATTGCTAATGCTAGTAAGATGTATTTATAGGCCTCTAGATCATTGGGCAATGGTCAGAATTTGTTGAGGATGATGTTTGGATTTAATAGTGAGAGAACATAACAATAATTATACATAAATAAAATAAAAATAATATAAAATAGTGAAAAACTGATGCACTGCTGCATAATACATCAAATCACAAAAACCCTTTAAATGCTAGTTTTATATCTGGATGTCACTTTTAAAGGCCACTTTTAAGCATATTCTGGTATTTTATTTAATTATTCTAATAAATACTATTAAATAAATTATTTTACAGATTCATCTTCCATTGCAGTGTAAATTTTTTCTTTAAAAATGAAGAAACCTGTACAGATTTAGGTGGGTTTATAGGAACATTCATTCCTACACCTTAAAAAAAACAAAACAGTGATTCTAAATGTAACCCACTCAGTGCAGCCTTATGTCATTATAATAGATTTGTTTCCAGGAGGCTAAACTTTGTGACCTATTCTTCACTTAATTCATGAAGTTCACTGAAGTCAACAGGCTGTTTTACTGAATGTAATTAGTGTAAATTAGCTGTTGTTGCCCAGTTCACGTCCTGAAACAGTCCAAAATTGATTCAAAGAAATAGTCAGTCATTTTAACTCGAGCCAACTAAGATTTCCCATGAAGACATTTGATTTAGTTTGGCCCACTATAATATGTTTCTAACCCTCACTCAGCAAGGGAACAAATGTGTTGTGACTATATAATACTAGTTAAATTCCTTTTTTCATTTTGAACTACATTAATAAAACTGGAATTAAATACACTTTCTGCTTGAAGTAAAGCAATTCTGTACCTGCCAATTTTTTATCATTATTGTTGTGATAAACCTGCGAACTTGAAAGTAATTGATTTGTACCTACCAATTTTTTTATTGTTTCGTTTTGATTGCCATAACTGTGCAGAATTAAAAATAAGAGAAAAAATCTGTTTTTCGTTACAGGGATATCTTCTTCGGGCCTAAAATCTCTTTTGTGATCCCCTGCACGCTGCCGGAGGCTGCGCTCTGAGTGGACCGACTGTTTCTCACTAAGAAAACAATCATCCACAATACCCAGACACTTCTGCATAAACAGACATAATTGATGACCAGCACCCACCTCCACAGTTAAATGTACAGTTTAATCAGACTCTAGCCCCTATTAATACAGAGACTATGATGCTTTATGATAAAGTTGCCCGGTCCTGGTCCTTCTGCCCCATCGTGTTTAGTTCCAAACACTAATTGAACCAATCTGATCCATCTAAACATGGTCTTCATGAACATCTGGATATTAGAGCCAGGTGGGTGGAATTAGGAGTGGAACTAAACAGCCTGGGCTTAGACCCGCTGTCTTATGGGTTCAGCTCTAAAATCAGCTGAAACACGTAGAGCCAACAAAGATCATCATTTCTGCCCTTTCTAAAATTCATTCAAAGCTTGACCTGGGAGCAGTCCAGCGAGAGACTGAAGGGAATGAGAGGGTGATGCAAATGTCAGACTTGAAGGGATGTTGTTACATTCAAATAAAGTCACAAAAATGTATAGAACCTTCAAAATAAAACCAACAACAGTGAATTAGATTCTATATGTAAGGTTATAGTGAAAAAGTTAGACGTATGAGGCCAGTGGTCGCATGTGGCACTGATGAAAAAAATTATCTGCTTAGAAAAAATATCTAAACAAAAAAATTACAATATAATAGACAGACAGACAGACAGACAGACAGACAGACAGACAGACAGACAGACATAGGTAGAAAGATCCAGCATGACAATGTTATTACTCTAAATAAATTATATCATATTACATCACAGCATGATTTACTGCATGTCAACAAAACTTAAAAACACTTACCAAATGTATGTTTCTCTGCATGATTAAATTAAAAATGTAAAAGCTGTAGAATATGTTAGAAGGAAATGTTATTTATTTTTACTCATTTTAAATTTGGGTACAGCTACTTTTTAATTTATCTTGAAATGTTTATCTCAACACATCATTTTTTTTAACAACAATACATCTTATTTCTTATAACAGAGATATTTTTGCCAAATTGCCCAATCCTACACAAAAGTCAAACGGAATGTATTTCATTTTATCTACAGTTCATTACCATTTGTGGTTGAATTCTGTCCTGATTGGGAACTTACTATGCAGATGTATGGGGCAGACAAAGCACTGCTATTGCTCTCATGCTGTGCTCTTGTGCTGCGACGGCAGTGTCTCAGCTCATGGGTGGGATGTATACAAGTCTATTTGCACTAGTTTAAAGGAATAGCTCAAAGAAACATCAGATTAACAGAGCCATGGCCGACGCCGGCACCAGGACAGAGTGAATGAGGGACAGAGAGACCCAGGAGAGTGAAATAATAGAGTTCAAAGGGGGGCTGGGTAGGTACAGTCGCGGCACAGTAGTGGATCATCACATGGGCATTCACCAAGGACACACAGTCACTAAGGGCCTCACCCCTCTGCGCCACCGTTGCCCAGTCTGGAGGTAAAAACAATTCATTAGCTTGCCAAGCTTAAAAAGCTACTTAAGTTTCCTGCTTTGGGTTTTTCATGGGTTTATTAGGCCACAGGGTTCAGTCCAGTCCCTACACCTTTCCTCTCACCCTCAGATCAGGAAATGAGTTCAACTCTAAACTTGAGTGTGGATCTGGGGTGGATTTGACCCCAGGACTTCCTAACCACCAGGCCACCCCTAGTTAAATCCAGTGTGTATGTGTGTGGTGTGTATAAATAAATTATACATACATATATATATAAGGTAAAGCTATAGAGACCACTGCATAAAGGTTTAGTCTTCTACACATTTTTAACTGAAAAGTTTTACCTTACTTTTTATCTTACAAAGGACTGCTGACAATATTTCTACTAATTTGCAAATAAAACATTGTTCTTCAAAGCATGATTTTGAAAGGAAATGACAATACATCAAAATTAAAGAATGTTTACAGAGCTTTACTGACCTTTGACAAACATCTAACAGTGTTTCAGCATCCAACTGGTCTCATTGTGAGAGGAGAGTGAGGATTACAGCAGTGTTTTATACTTTTACTTATTAAATAAGATTTGATTCAGGTGATCACTGATCAGTCCCTCATTAAGAAGAATGAGATGCTTGTGTAGAGATTTAACAGACAATGTCACGGAATGGGTGCCATACACATAGAGAATCAGATTTCTAAATAAATGACCCCTGACATTAAACAAAAAAACATTTTTGGGAGCTTTGGCTATTGAGCTAGTTGTAATGGCTCAAGTTTGAAAAAAATTATAAAAACATGATGTTCCAAACTGCCGAGGTAGGAAAATCATATTCTTTTCTACTGTGGGTCTGTCCCAAAAGTAATATATGCGCTTCCAAGTTAGGTTACTGTGTAAAATGAGCAAATTCAACATGAGCATATATTTAACAAAACAATACAAGTTTTCAGTTTCAACATTTAATATGCTGTCTTTGTACTACTGTCACTTAAACATTGTTATTATGATTAGAGTCTCAAATTCTGTTTTTAACAAACTTTTTTGAAAACAGGGTAGACACTGCATTGGCCTCATAATATGAGGCCAAATATGGTTTGGATGAGGGACTTTGTGGGAAAACCATGTCAGTTTGTTGTTTCTGTTTACCATATTTCCATGAAATGTTTCAATGTAAAATACTAAATGCTTTTTTAAGTTGTCTGCCAAATGAAGTCCCTGTTAATGTAACCGTGACAAAATCGAACAGCACTTAAGTCTAAATGTTTTGACACGGTAACACATCCAAAATGAAACCAATAATATTAGGAGATTGGGTGAAGAATTTTATGATATTTAAGACATTAAGACATCATACATTTCTCTACAGTTAAAAAAAACACTGAGTGCATCATTATAACAAAATAGACTTCCTACAAAATCATTATAATAAAATGGATGACCTGCAACATTTCAGGATGATCCTGAACAGACCAATATACTGTAAATTAAATTATCTACATAAAAGATAAGACAGTGTTTGCCTTCTTCTATAAATGTCAAGATTCTTTGTGACAAATAGTTATACAACATGAAGTGAAGTGAACCCATGAGTAATCTCATGTCTGTGCAATAAAGTTTCTAATTAAAAGAAAAGGCTTAACAATGGTAATGAAATAAGAAGAAAAAAGAATATACCATCTAAACAAATATTAAAAACAGAAGCAATATCTGTACAGTGTGCAAAATGTAACATATAAATATAATCTGAAACGGTGTCCATTATACAGTGAGTATATATTTTGTATCATGTGGTCATCTTTAAAAAGTATTTTTTTAATTATGCTTCAATTTTGAAATAACAGTCGAACTGTTGTTGCATAGCTGGTTCCTTCAGACATCAGGATTAAGAACAGCCCCATTTGCCCCTCATACACACCTTTTGTGGCCTGGTGAAAGACCCTCATCAGAGCTCTTTCAAAAGCAACATGGATCCTTCAAAGTCCCCTGACACCTCAGACACCCTGTGGGCAGTCCATTGTTTGAACCCTCTGGACGGCATTGGTGTGGGTCTGTCTGTGTGGTCAGGTGAAGTGGGAAAGTGAGAACGGTTTTTAGAGAGCTTTTAAACACACAGGCCTGTGGTAACAGTATTATGTTAATTGTTGAAGGATGTGAGAAAGCCCGTTGCTGTGAACTATGCAATGGTAAAGTCTCCAAAAGGCAAAATAAACTACAGCACATCCGGCACTTAGGTAAGAGATCATTTTTTGCATTATATTCTGTTTTTTTACGACTAAAATTAAATATAAATAAAAAGTCACCAATATGCCAGAGAAACTCAAATAAATTTGAAAGACAGGACCTGATGTACTGCAATAAACTCAACTATTGGCATGTAAAATAAACAGAGTATGTGTCAACTTATCTGATGTTTCTCATGGTTTAAGATGTTTTAATATTATACAATTATTTACCCCTCCGTTAAACTCTTTACTTACTTGTTTTAAAATATTTTATACCGTGAAAGCATATGTAGGTCACTGTGTATCTTAACAAACAAAAAGCATTCCTCTAAAGCTGGTCAAGTTAAGTAAATAAGTAAGCAAATAGAGCTTTATTTTCAACCCAGCCATATACATAAGTACATTGTGAGACAAAATATCGTCCTCCTGGATTATAGGTGCAACATACAACAGTAGCACAATCAACAATGAAGGTAAAATGTTTCATGAATCATATGCACATTTCTAAACACACAGATACTTTAATAAAAAAAAATGGGTGGAGACAGGAAAAACAATGCAGAGAGAGTACCTTTAATGTAAAATAAGTAATAGTTGTGCGAATGTATACTTTGTACAGGTTGTGCAAGTTGTGCAGTATTGCAATATGTGAGAAGTGTTCAAATAAAAATGAATGAAAACCATCACAGTCCAATGACTGGACTGAAAATAAGACAATTTTGAAAGTCCTGTCCCTGAAAACCATTTCAGTATGGGGATGGTACTTTGCTCGAGGGTCCCTCAGTAGTGCCACTAGCAGTCCTGGGATTTGACCCCATGACCATCTGATCACAGGGGCAATAACCATGTAAAAAATAACTGATCACTGCTAACAGACTACTAAGAACAGATTTAACTTGGATAAGAACTGCTGACAATATTTCCCCAGGTGATCACTAATTAGTACCTCATGTAGCAGAATGAGGTGCCTGTGTAGGAATTTAACAGACTCTGGCATGGAATGGGTGTCTTTTCATAGATATTCTTTAAAATAAATCCATTGACAGTAAAAAAAAAAAGAAATTGGGGAGCTCTAGCTACTGAGCTAGTTTCAATGGCAGATGATTAAAAACATCTTAACATGATGTTCCAAACTTCAGGGCTAGGAAAATCATATAGAGGGGGTGCCGCTTCTTTGCCATGATTGGTCTGTGCCAAAATTTGCCAATCAGTCAAGACATGTTTGTTGTCCTCTTTAATTTTGTAAATATTAAAAATACATGAAAGTCTGGAATTTTGATGGCACAATCGAAAGAAATTATTTGGTGGCTCAATTACTGCAACACTTCTGTTTTTCAGTGTTTGTTCTTGGCCCCTTACTTCCAAAGAAGGGCAATCTTAATGCTTCAGTACATTTTGGACAATGCCATGCCAGGCCTTCTCATAAAATATCAGTGCATGAATGCTCTACAGAAGGAAATTCCCAAATAAATTGTAAAATCTTGTGTAAAGTTTTACAAGTTCAAGATAGATTTTGCACTGTACTGTACACTGTATATGTCAATGTAAGAGACTAAGAGCACATATGCAAATAACACAACAGCATCTGTTTACTTTGAGGTAAAATAGGAATAAATGTGAGGCTCACGATTTTGCACAGTACGTATTCTTTTGAATGTATTTTGTTTTTCACATCTTAGCCACTGAATTGCACAACAATGTTAAAACACGTAAATGAGAAGGGTGGCTTTTCCCTTTAAATGAGGGCTGGGGGTTGGGCTGGGGGTTAGACTGAGGGGGTGGGGGGATAATCAGTGCCCCAGCTGTTCCATTCATTCAGGGGTCTAAACCGTCTGAGGGCTTGTTTTTGGGTGGTTTGGAATACGTAAACCACCATTAAGTAAACTCCATAGTGTGAAATAAACCTTTTAATTAAGAATTTGAGAAATTGATACATTTTGCAATTATAGAACTGTCAACAGAGACCCCCCCTCTGAGAAGAAGGGCGAGATTAGGAGCTGTAGTTAATCCTGCGGGTTTTGAGCCTTTTAACTATATGTACACGACAAAGAAGCCACACTTTAACACCCGCACAACCTCTCAACAGCCAGAAGGCATCTTTTCGTCGAGTTTGGCTGTAACCGTGTTTAATAACAGGAAAAATAAACCTCAGTCCCGCTTAAACAACCACAAAACCGCCTCCATTTTAAATCCGCTCTTCTACCAATGACAAGCTACACAAACATAACCGTCACTCGTTCGAACCGGGGGCGTTTGATCGAAGTCTCTAGCTACCAATAGCAAGCCAGGACCTGTCTTCGTGAACTGGCCTTTTTTCGAAATTTGAAAGTTTACATCCAATCAGGCCGAGCCCTTGAGGGCGGAGCCCCGGAGGCATTTAATCAAGCTTGTAGGACCCAAAGCACAGAGAGCACCAGCAGCGCAAAGAGAGAGGATTGTTTTTCTGCAGTGGAAGTGGATTAAAAACTGTATTTAGAGGTAATTTTTCTCTCTTTTCTCACATTCTGTGGTTCTATACGCAGTATGTTAAGCTATGTAACCAATTTTTTCGAGAAACCTGAGGGAAATGTGTGTTAGAATGGCTATTATGGTTAAGAGGTTAGATGTTTTTTTAATAGCAAAACTATTTCCCGCCACTCTTTAGTCAGTGTTGTGCTCCTCCCGTGGCTGTTATTTTTTATTTAGTTTGTTGCGGTTAAATGTTAAAAATCGAGGTCTAAACGTACAAAAGTAACTTTTTTGGCATAAAATCGAGTTTAACATAGCAGAAGCCAATTCTTCTGTTTTCAATAAGTAGTGTAACGGGTTAAATTATGACTAAAGTGTGTGTTTTGTGGTGAAAGTTAGTCTGAGGTGATTGTAGTTTTAGGCGGGAAACAAGATGGAGGGCTGCTCTTTATTGTTCTGGGTCTGATCTGAACCGAGCAGGAACCTGATCGGATTAAAGCGGCTGCTTCTGATAGACAAGCTCCCGTTCTCAAGACACAACTCATTTTATTTAATAATTTTTGTCCCTTTTCTCTACTCTTTCACCGCAGTGTTTGGGCTTCGTCTTCAGTCATCATGGGGAAAGATCCTAACAAGCCAAGGGGAAAGACTTCTTCCTACGCGTTTTTTGTGCAGACCTGCCGGGAAGAGCACAAGAAGAAACACCCTGGAACCTCCGTAAACTTCGCAGAGTTCTCCAAAAAGTGTGCTGAGAGATGGAAGGTGAGTTTTCTCACTTATTCTAGTCTTAATCTTGCGACGACGACAGGAGTCTGTTTTTTTAATCCCCGCAGTGTGTACGTCTGTTCACACTATTTAGTTTAAAGTGAAAATGGCAGAAACGGGGATAATACGAGTTTCACGTGAGCCACGCAAGTGTTGGTAGATTTTACTTTTCAACATTTCCCCATACTGCGTTCGTTTGAACCGACTCACTGAATGAATTGTTCATTTAAACCGAGTCAGACGGAATGGATTCGAGGGCTTTGAGTTGTTTTGAGTTTGTTGTAAGAGGGAGGAGGAGTGGCCATAGTGTAACTACGCCAGAGGGGGCGTGATGCCGAATGATCAGTCATTCTCAAAGAGGGCAGGACCAGAGCTTCAGGAAGTCTAATCAGTGTGATGTTCCTTAGACAATGTCACCCAAAGAGAAGACCAAGTTTGAAGAAATGGCCAAGACTGACAAGGTACGCTATGACCGTGAGATGAAAAACTACGTGCCACCCAAAGGTGCAAAGAAAGGGAAGAAAAAGAAGGACCCCAACGCCCCAAAGAGACCACCGTGAGTGTATTTGGACTTTTCCATTGATTGAGTGTTAAACACATGCTTATTTCTTTACTTTGCAAACACTAACAGCCACACTTTCCTGCAGGTCGGCTTTCTTCGTTTTCTGCTCTGACCATCGCCCCAAGGTGAAGAGCGACAACCCCGGAATCTCCATTGGTGACATTGCAAAGAAACTCGGAGAAATGTGGTCCAAGCAGTCACCCAAGGATAAATCCCCGTATGAGCAAAAGGCCCTGAAACTGAAGGAGAAATATGAGAAGGTAAAGGTTTAACATGGTTTGTCATTTGATTTTTGATTTTGTGTGGCTTTAATTTAACTGATTTCCCTGTGATTCTCAGGATGTCGCTGCCTACCGTGCCAAGGGAGGAAAGGCAGATGGTGCAAAGAAGGGTGGACCAGGTCGGCCGGCTGGCAAGAAGGTAGAAGCTGATGATGACGATGATGAGGAGGACGAAGATGAGGAGGAAGAGGATGAAGATGAGGAAGAGGATGATGACGATGACTAAATCTGTCCGGAAACTTGAGCTGAATTGTTTGCAGAACAATGTGAAAATGCATTTTTATTTTTTTAGCATTTGAATATTTTCAAAACATGTACAGGAATGTGTATAGATGAAATACATATTGAGGTCATGTACTGTTTTGTAAATTTATCAGCTGTTCTCGTTTCTAAGCACTGCTTTTTTTTTGTTTGATAGCTGTGGTTTGTCTCTATACCCAACAAAATTGTTTCCACTGCCATTGTATGGAAAACGAGGAACAATGTTATGTAGTTTTGAAGTTAAGTCTCAAATTTTTTTAGACATTGAGCTTTAAACTTGTGTAGACACAATTTTTATAATAAAACTTTGTATATTACGATTAAATTTGTTTGGTGTGAATGAGTTTGGTGTATTTTTTTCCCCCCCATTTTATGTGATCCTGTATGACCACTATCAGACCTCAGTAAACATTGATTTTCAACCAATAAAATATCTCTTACAAATACAACTACAAGTTGGCTCTTAAAAAAATAACCATGAATGCATTGAAGCTTAAATTTGAGTCTGTGTTCCACCCTGCAGCATAACCATGAGGCATCATACCTTTTCCTCAGTACTTTAAATTTTCAAGGACAAATCCTGGATCCTGTAGGTGAGCGGTGGAACTCCACCCTCTAGGTATGAATTTACCAAGCTGGGTTGCTGAAGCTGCAAAAGATGCTCTGTCTCAGTAAAAATGTGACATTTATTGTTCACACTTTGCTTCTGATGCTGCAGAGCAACCTCTCACCTCTGTGCTGTTTAGAGGATCACTGACTGAATCCTGATGCACTTGAATGAGTTAAACAGAACTGAAGAAAATTAACAATTTAAAGTGTGGTTTGATGTGGAATTTTAACGAGGACATCCCTAAAGGACTAGAAGAGATTATTCAAGTTTCACTCATTCAACCTCAATCTGAATATATTATGAAACATGATAGGAATGTAAGTATATATACACTTGTGAGTCCAGCCCTTATACCACCCTCATGGTGTCTGTTTTCTGTGTTTCTGACCGTTTGAGCTGACACATGCACATTTGTGGCTGCTGGAGGTCATTTTGCAGGGCTCTGGCAGTGCTCCTGTTCTTCCTTGCACAAAGACAGAAGTGTAGCAGTCCTGCGTCCGGGCTTCCTACAAGTAGGGTGGAGGAAGTTCAGTGTGTAGGCTACTTGCCTCTGGACCATGAGGTCTTGGGTTTGCATCCTACCTCAGTGTGCCTGAGCAACACCCTTAAGCAAGTTGCTCTTGGACACTATGCTGCCAGACACAGTGGACAGCTCGCTTTGACGTGCCATCCTAGATGAGCTGCACTACCTGAGTCACTTGTGTAGGCTGTAGACTATGTCTCATTCTACCACTAGGGTGAAATGACCAAAACATCGTCCAGAAAGCGTAGGAACTGAGAAGCGGTGGTCACCACCAGCAGAACTACTTTACTGGGGATGTCTTGCTAATTGCCTGTTTATTCCATTTGCATAACAGCATGTGAATTTTTCAATCTGTGTTGCTTCCTAAGTGAGGTTGTGTTTAAGTGTTCACTTACTTTTTTGGAGCAGTGTATTTAAATGATCACAATAATAAAGGACTTTACAACAACTGTAAACAGGTAGAAAGTTTTCATTTATTTTCTTGAGAAAACAGTGGCAATATAACTTTATAAGTTAGATATTTACACCTTCATTAGGAGGCTCACTGTATCTCAAAATGTTAATTTAGAAATGATCATATTTACATTGTACAAAAAATAGCATTCACTGCATTCTTTTTTTGCCCACAAAACATACCTTTGCTTCTCTTCATTGGAATAACTGATATTTGGCCATTGACGACACTCATCCAGTGATTCTTGTTCGGTTTAAATCATCACGTAAACAAGTAAACATTCCCGTTACCAAGCAGACATCAATGCAATAGAAAAAAATAAATATATGCCCTCATTTTAGTTAACCCTCTGCCTGTAACCTATTTTCCCCCGGTTGTATTTTATCCCCAAGAATTTCTCACACAGATTAAAATTTAGTTGTGCCAAAGACCTGAACATCTGAGTGGCAAGTCCTCTCAAACAAGATGAATCCAGTGTCAAGTTTAAAAAAAGTTCCCCATTAAGTGGTAAACAATCCATTTGTCTTGAAGTTAAAGGCGGCGGAAAGCAGCGGCAAGTTAAAACAGTGGTTTACGAACTTTCTTCGTTGCACATGTGCAACTTCCCATTATGCTGCCATCAGAAAGACCCTCAAGCGAAATCCCGAAGCGAAGCCCACAGCAGCATAAAGACTGGGAGGACCACTTGTAAACATGAAAAAAGGCAAAAAAAGAAGAAAAAAGAAAATAAAAAAACTAAAAGAAAAAAAGAAAAATAGATGAGTTCGTTATTGGAGTCATTAATGGACAAGTGTGTCATTATTGAAAATGACTGAAAATGCTAAAGATCTCCATCAGATGTATTTACACGGTTAAAACCCGGTGCTGTAAACGCAGGAGAATGTCAGAATTTGTTTGTCCTTTGAACCCATGTCCTTGGTCAGACTGCCATGATGTTGTTCATTTCCCATTTCTGGGTGCTCTTGTTGTTGTCACAGTCGGAGATGAACACCTTGTGCAGGACATCCGACCGGTCTAGGCATTTCCCCGTGGGTATGTGTGTAAACCGCCGTAGATCCTTGAGGAATTAAAACATGAGTAAAAATTGTATTCCATTATACTGTAAAAAATAGTATTTACATTGTATATTACATTGTATTATTATTAGTATTTATATAGTTACATATAGTATCTTTTTCCAGGTAAATTATTTATATATTCAGATATATATGCTGCTGTTGCAGGAGGATAATATTTCATCTAACTGGTGAATTTTTCCATTATGTGCTTATTATTATTTAAACTTGATTTAAATGTAATTTTTACTTCTATTCTGTTGTGAAATTCTCTTTTAAGCCAGACAGTTGGGCATCCCACACAAGCATTTCACTGCACTTCATACTGTGTGTGATTGTGTATGTTACAAATAAAATCAGAATTTGAATTTAATGAGGACAAGACAAAAGGCCCACCTGAAGGAGTTTGCTGAAATGCATCATCACTAACCACCACATATCTCACAAAAAGGAATAACCTCATGTGGGGGGTAAACATTATGAACGTTTCAAGTTTCAAAATGCATTTCCAACTCACTGTTCCATGCAGAAACTGCATAAACAGCTTGTTTTCAATTCAATACTTTCAGAATGTTTCATAACATATTGCTGCCGTTCGAACAAACCCATGTGCTTTTAACATTATGGAACAAATATGTTCTCAACTTAAGTTAATGTAATTAGAATTCATTCAAATTCATTTTGGAAAATTTATATTGGTCTTCCATGACAAACTGCTAAATATTTATATAAAAAAGGGATACCTCAAACAAGTCTTACAGGCACTATAAAGACACATCTGTTCAATTTTAAAGTGAAAAAGAATCCTTGAATCAATGAATGAAGTTTTTTTTGGTACAGAAACACAAATTGTATGACAGTATATGTGTCTTTAAAATATATAAAACATTTAAAATTTGATTATCTTAAAAACCAAAATGCTGTATCAGATTTAACTAGGTGACCCACCTTAAAGTACCTCCACTCGGTGTGTTCGTTCATATTGCAGTGTGTGATTATAACAGCAGAGCCATCTGTACCCTTCGTCAGGCACTGGTCATACTGCATCAACTGGTTCGCTTCATTTATTCTGAACAGCTGTAACACAGACAACTCTGGTTGACATGGGTACTCTGACCAGTCTGCAGCTACGCAGCCCCACACACAGCCATCGGTGATGCAGTGTGTGCACAAGTCCCTTTCTTTCGGAAGGAGATAACCAGTGTTATTTAGATCAGTGGTCTCCAAACTGTTTGTGTGTGTGTGTGTGTGTATATATATACATACACAGTGGGGCAAAAAAGTATTTAGTCAGCCACCGATTGTGCAAGTTCTCCCACTTAAAATGATGGCAGAGGTCAGTA
>JBBKCR010000151.1:30599-40647 GCA_037577295.1 Ladigesia roloffi | reverse complement strand
GATGGTACAGAAGCCTGCAGACCAGGACCACCCGACACAGGAACAGTTTCTTTCCCCTCGCCATCTCCCTCATAAACAGTTGAACTGTCACTGCTTCACACCTCAGGACTGCAATTGCAATTTATGTACACTCATATCAATACTGTAATTCTGTACTTTACTGTCAATAAGATTTTGAATATTTATGTAGATTTAGAATGTTTATATTGTTGTGTTTTTATGGCTGTGCTTGAGAGACACCATCGACAAAAGAGACACAGGAACCAAATTCCCTGTATATGCACACACATGTGCTTGGCTAAATAAAACGATTCTGATTCTGATTCTGAAAGAAAAGTCGTGAGATTGGGTTGCTGCACTACAAACGCTGTGTTCCTGAATGCCTGTAGCTTTACTGTGAATGGACTTAGTTCAGAGAAAGAGCTTCACACTCTTCACACTGTGTGCTCGGGTGTGTTCACACATGACTTCTGTTGGGCCACTTTACTTTAAGTGTTGATGACCGAACAGTAGCTTACTTTCCTCACAAGAACAATTTGAATAGCAATGAACGTATTAGTGTTCGGAGACGTTTCTTGGGCGCGTGTTGCGCCCCAATTAGTTTAATGTATACAACAAAACCAGTCAGTTCCAAAAATACTGTATCTACCCGTTACATATTGCATCTGCCTCTTGTTCACTTTGTGCTGGAGAGCTGATTGTTTTTCCACCTTGGCTTTCTTTCATGTCACACTTCTGTTCTCAGTGGGCTGGTGACACGATGGTTCTGAGAGATGGGGTTTGGAGACTGCTGTGGAGAAGAATGGAAAATGATCAAAGACCCAGAAAACATTTTCCATTAAATTACATTCAAATGGCAGACTTACAATTTGAGGAAACAATTCAGTTTCAGGACAGCGTGAGAACCAGAGGTGAGTTCTAAATTCTTTAAGTCGGAGTAGTGCAAGGAGATAGATAGATCATCAGGTGAGGAGATACTCTCTGAACAGGTGAGACTTCAGGGGGTTTTGAAGAGAGGGATTCTGCTGCTCTGGGTTTACCCTGTGTGTTGGGATGGCAGAGCCAGGCGATGTTCTTTGGAGGAGCAGAGGGAGCAAGTAGGGTCATGAAGCTGAATAATGGGAATAAGGTTGCTGGGTGCAGACACAGATCAGATGCCTCTCTGTAGGCAAGAGTGACTTTCAAAGCAGTTTGTACACTTAGGAGGGTAATAGACCCCTGTTGAATCAGAGCCCCCTTTAACAGTGTTTGGTTAGACACTATCCAGGCTTTTATTGCAAAGTGAAGGAAACTTTAGAAAAGTATACTTAGAGTTAAAGCCTCAATAAAGCTGAATACTGTCTGTAAACAGATAAAGGTGTGAAAGCAGATGGACTGACAACAAAGCAGAATGCCCCTGTTCGGAATTCAAATGAGGCAATGGTGGAAAAAGCCCAAATATGCAGTACAGTATATCTTACTCACCCAAGACCCAAGTCTTAGGCACCTATGCAAATTGGTTAAAGCCATTTCTCTCAGCATGTGAGAAGGTGTTTTTTTGGAGAGCGAAGTTTGTAAAAGTAGCTGATATTGTGTGCGCTGGTGAGAACACGGGTTCGGTTCCAGACTCCTCCGCAGTTCCTCCAGCTGTTGTTTGGATGGTGAAACTCCATCAGCAGCTCCTGATATAATTTCATGAAGTTCTGATCGAGTCCAACCAGGTTTCAGATGAAAATACAGTAATACTGAACTTCCACAAAAACTCACTGATATACTGAGCATAACATCATGATATTATTAGTATATGGTATATATTAGTATAAGACGTTAGTATATATTTTCTTCTTGAATATTTAAAAATATGAATACAGAAACACTTACTGCTCATTTAACAGTTTTAAAATATTATTTTGGCAGGTGCCTAAGACTTGTGAACAGAACTGTACGTCCATAACAGAACTGGATGTTCAGTAATGAACCTTCTGGGCCTCAGATAAACACATGTTTCTGATTTCTCTGTTCAAAACCTTCTGCTAACTCTGTAACCTCAGGTCTGAACTGAGAGGACAGGACCCTCCTGATAGAAAAACAAGTCATTAACAGTCTGAGCTAGACTGTTTAGGCTTTTTTACATTAAAACTGTTTTTTTAACTATCAATGTAAAACACTAATGAGCAAAGATTTGCATCCTTGATATATCTGTTCATAATAGATTTCATTTCATATTTATTTAATGTATAAACATGAAATGTTATGTGTTAGTTAAAATGAGTTAAAATGTAAAAAGTTTGAACCTGGGGTGGCCACGGTGGCAGTGCTTATGCCACACAAATAGGCAATATTTCCACTGTGATCACTGATATGTAACAGTACATACTACTGCTATTGCTATTTATATTATACATCACCTATATAACAGCCATTAATTCATTAACTGGCTCATAGGAAAATGAGAGGTTTCTCAAACTTTTAAAATGCCTCAGATTGAATTTGCTGGTATCGGGAGTATAAAACGGTCTGGCTAGTTTCTCCTAATAAGAAACAGAGCCCAATTAAGATATTTTCTGCATATTCTACCCTAAAAAGTTTGTCAATTGTCAAATTAATCATTACATTGTGCGATTACTCATATTACAGGTGGTGTATGTCATATTTACTATTTACATGTACATAGATGACAAACTATACTAAGAAGAAACAAAACTGTATCAGTTTGGTTACAAAAAACAAATAAATAATAATAGAAAATGATAATAAGAGCAATAAGAAAAGAGACCCAAACAGACATATTGTGAGTTTTTGACCTAAACACCACCAAGGTTTTCCGAGAATCACTTCAGTAAAGTTTTGATGGCAGCGAAATATTCCTAAAATAAGCTACAACCTTATTAGTTGACCCAGTCAACTTTTCAATAATAATGGTCTTTTACCTTGTTAGTTCATGTCTCTGATAACGTTCAGCAAGGTCCATCATATTTACGGTCATCATACATGAAATCCTCCACATAAAGATAACAGATATGATTTTGATTACGTCGTACTGAAGTAAGAATAGGCTTAACCAATCACATCCACTTGAAGACATATAACACTACAATGAGCAACCAAGAAATGCCCAGAGGTGTGTAGAGTTTTCTAATCTCACACTAAAATCTAGTGATAGTAAAATAGAGTCAAGTGTTTATAAAAACCCTCCGGTGCAAAATTACACAAGCAACAACTCAAAAACCCAGTAAAAAGAGTAACTTGCCAGTAGTAGAACTTCTTACCGCATCCAGCTGAACTTAGACTTTACTTTTCTCATTTGGATCCTTTTGTTTCTAAATGAAAGTTAAAGTTTTCTAGGACCTGATACAACACACCAGAAGGAACTAAGTGTTAATGACTAAAATGTAACTGAGTAAAAACTTTATTAGCATTGAAAAAATAATCAGAAAGTACAAATTCATTACATTTTCACTAGAGTACACACTTGTATGAAATTGCTTAGATGTGACTGACTACTCACTACCCACCTCTGAAGATGCTGCACCACGAGGAGGGCTGTGACACGTTGTTTGGTGGTGAGCACCCCCTGGTGTTCATCTAGTGGAACATGCTTTAACTCATCCTGTTGTTTTTTTGTTTTTTGTGTGAAAGAAGAGTGTCCCAAACATGGCCAGTCCACAAAAACCATTTAAAGATAATCCAGGGGTCCAGAAAACAACAT
Source organism: Ladigesia roloffi (assembly GCA_037577295.1). NCBI lineage: Eukaryota > Metazoa > Chordata > Actinopteri > Characiformes > Alestidae > Ladigesia > Ladigesia roloffi. The sequence goes on along the minus strand of JBBKCR010000151.1, from coordinate 36,959 downwards.
TGGCTTTCATGAGCCTTAGTAGATGACTGCTAGATGCTTACTAACTCTGGTGTAGTTTGTAGGAATTATTTACTTTAATGTGTTTAACTCGAAGCCTAACTCATTAACATGCAAACACTACATTTAACTTAGTTTGTTACTAGTAGTTTGTGTTGCCAATTTTACTCATTACCAGTGATGGGAATAACGGCGCTATAAATAAACGGCGTTACTAACGGCGATACTTTTTTTCAGTAAAGAGTAATCAAACCAATTACTGTTTCCCCCGTTACAGTGCCATTACCGTTACTGACAATAAAATGCGTGTTACTATAACTGAGAACACTGAAGCGGTTTTCACGAGAGCAGCGACTCTCTCAGCCATAAGACTCCTCTTTCCCTGGGGTGTGTGTGTGTGTGTGTGTGTGTTCTGGGCCGGGGCGGGACACATAACCAGTGATGAAGATTGGTGTGTCTGTACATGTGGTGTAACTGAGAATGTGATGATTGGCTTAGATTTAGTACATTTCCATGGTTTTCCAATCAGAGGAAGAGTAGTGCGTGTCGTCACACCCAAGCACACACACGGTCAGTTAAAGGCAGCTTCTGCAAACTGGAAGTTTAGGCGCTACTTTTCCCTTGCTGAGGCGAAAGCCAAAAATGTTTATGTGACGTGCAGCTTATGCCCAGGAAAAAAGCATCTCTCTGCGTCGGTGATTAGTGTACAATGTTTTATATTTATTTTATAGTTATCTTAAATTAGATTTTTTTAAAGTAATGCCATAATTAATTTGCCTGTTAATTAGTTACGTTTATAATGATGTAACTCAGTTACAAATGCAGTTACTATTTGTGAGAAGTAACTAGTAATTATAACTAACTACTTTTTTAAAGGTACCTGCCCAACACTGCTCATTACTAATTGTTTAGAGTATATGTTGCAGCCAAAGTTGAATGATTATGTAGTGTAGGCGGTTAGCCAGCAGATGGAGCCAAATCCTCACTTTAAAAAACACAGCATTGATACAAGTGCACACTGAGGCAAAAATATCTCAGAAACGTGTAAAATGTGTTTTTTTCTGTCATAATAACCCTATGTTCCATCTACATCTGCCAAAATGAGTCTATAACTGGAGTGCACACAGTTTCTTACACATTTTGGTTTATTTAGAATGGAGATGGCAGGGAGGGGTTATGTGGCTATGGTGAAAAAAAGCAAAACATTTCATCATTTTCCTGAAGACAAATCTGAGTTTGAGCCTTCCCCTTGATAATTGATGGTGAAACAAAGTAGATCACACACATAACTTATCTTTTGAAAGATACTACTAAATAAATAGAAATAAATATACAGTTTAAACAAATTTCCGCAAAAACAAATGGCAGTACTAAAAAAAAGCAAGTCACTTTCAGTGTTCTTGTATAGTACAAATCCACCATGCGATACTGAGACAGCGAGTAGCAACATTTGTTCGCTGGACTGGCTACCCAACGCTGCGCTGTGTTTCAGTGAGTTAGATACGACTGGTGGCAAGTATCTTGGTCTCCAGAACCAGAGAGACAGAGACAGAGAGAGAGAGAGAGAGAGAGCTTGACTGTGCACAGGTTCTCCTGGACCTGCAGGTGTTCGTGTGGATGTATCCCATCAGCCCTGTGTTTTACAGGCTCCCAATTCCCTTTCTAACGAGTCTTCCCTCACTCGTCTGCTCCAGCACGATTCACCTGGTGGGCATTGGGTGGGGAGGTTTGGGGGGTAGGGGGCCACATTCGGACTCTTTAGAACATCTACCTCCCCGTGCTAAGCATCCTAACAGCCAGTCCGCTGGCTGGCTGCGCCGCAGGGTCCTAGGAGCTGGTGACGCTGTTGAATTTGTCCAGAATTGTGGTGTTGACTCTCTGGAACAGCCACTGTTGTGTCTCGGACTGGGGATTGCACTTGTTCATGAAAATCCGCTTATCGGCAGGGCTACAGTCCATGCAACCGCTGCTCACCAGGTGGTAAAGAGATTTATCCTGCAACCAGGAGAGAGAGAGAGAGAGAGACAGAGAGAGACGCATGGCAAATAAATAAATTAAAAAAATAAACAAACAAATAAATAAAAAGTAAAGGAGAAACACAGTGGCAGTGACTCCAGCAGAGGTCTAATCTGCCTCTTATCTCCGGTTCCCCTTCAGTCAGATTACAGGGCCAGGACTGAGGAACCTAAACCAGGGCGATTTTTTTCCCTCTTCCCTAATCAGAAAAGCTGACTTCATTTCATGGTTTGAGCTTGGAAGTCAAACTAGTGAGAAATCTCAGAAGCCAGAAAGAGTGCATAGAGGGTAAAAAAAGAGAGAGAGAGTGAGGCAGCCCAGAACTACCTGGGATAACATATTACATGCACACAGACCATGGCAGAGTATTAACCGCTTAATTGCATTATGCAGTACAACAGGCTGGAAGCATCTGCAACCATGTGCAGAGTTGTTGCATGTGTTTTGAGCTGGAGGTTAGGAAGTATGAAAAAAAGAGTATCCCTCAGGAAAGCTAGGATGGGAAAGGGGTGGAGAAGGTGCCTCAGGGCTCTGTCTGCAGCCCTCTGTGCTTTCCCCTCTGGTGGATTTACTGTTCTCTCTGCCTCTGGCACCACCACCACCAGGACCCACCTCTGTCCTTTCAAGTACATATTGCTTTTCTTCTGTGCCGTCACTGACCTACCCGACGATGATTTCTCTAGTGGGCCCCTTGATGCCCTGCGAGAGGAAGTGACTGGGTGTTCGCTCATATAATCTTGCTGCAAGGTTAGAGGAACGCCGGTGCCATATAAGCCTCCATTATTTATGGCGAACTGTAATGTGGACTCAGAGCATTAAGCATGGCTGCGGTAATAAGGCATCCACCTGGTCCTAGCCTGGCCCTGCAGCTATGGTAAAAAGGGGTTACACTTTATTGACCGCACAGAGCAACAGGCATTTTCATCTGAGAAGAGCGAAGCACCAGAGTTTCTCATAAGAGAGGCTAGTATCAGTGTGTGCTATGTGTGAATAGCATATCAGCAGGGTATTTTATTTATCCCTTTATTGCTAATGCATCGCCATGAAATGCAAATCATAGAATAGCTTTTGTGCATCTGAGATGAATACATTTGTGACTCTCCTGCAGAAATCAGATATACAGTGCATAAATATTGGGCCTTAAAACACCATATGAAAATGAGAGAAGCTACAGTATATACACAGAATGTGCAATAATATTAAAGGTCAGACTTTTTCTAAAGCAAAATAGAAACTGAGAGGCTTCAGGTGAGCTACAGGACTGGGTTCAGAAATTAAATTAAAAAAATTCCTCTTGTCTGACAAACATTAAAATATATTTAGATTATCAATACATTATTTTTTAAAGAACATAACATTAAATGTATTTCTTCTAAGACAATATTTGTTTCCTAAATCTAAATGTGGGCACTGTGTCGTAAATGTTATTTAACCCATGTTATTTAACTGAAGTTCCAATATGAAGTCAGAAGATTGTTGAAAACAAGTTACATTGCACACAGGCTTCTTCATTTATTTGTTTAGTTATTTTGACATATTTTCAATAATGACTTTTCCATAAAATGCTTCAGGCCAGTGAAACCTGAGTGGTTTATTGAATGCAGACCAAGCCAAAGTCTAACACCGCTGGCTAAAGTCTATAGCACAGCTTAGCTAAGCAGCAAAACCAGCACCTTACTTTACTTAACATGAGAAATATTATTTGGAGCTGTCTGGTGTAGACTGTAGGGAGAAAAAAAGAACTTAATGCTGCGTGTTACTAATAAAGGCAACATCATGTCACTCAGGGTCGCATCTATCAGACTTCTGGTCATACGGTGAAGATATTTTCCAAAACATTTCATTCATCTATATCTTTCTAAAACAACTAGAAACTCAGGTTCTAAAAAGCTCCAGATGTTTACAATATTCTTAAATCTGTTCATCTTCATGATTTTTTTACTTGGTCAAAAATTTTAAATGAATTGTATTTTTTTACTCTAATAGTATCAGTATATAAACACCTAGTAAAAGCCAGAACAGAATGTTTTGTTTTGGTGTTGTTCTGTTTGTTTTTATGACTTTGCCTTTTTTTGTGCATTTGATAGCCGTCATGGGTGGTGATGTCTGGGTGAGGATTTGACAAGGACTGAACATATTCAAGCTCACTACATACACAATTTACCACACATTGTACTTGTATGACTATGTATGTGATTCTTGAATTTTTAATTATGACTAAGTGGCCTTTGTGTATTCTGTGCAGTCCTATATTTTATGTGTCCGTCCGTAATGTTACCTTGCGGTAGCTCCAGTGCTGGTTGCCCCTCATGCCGTGGCAGTCGTACAGGGTGATAGCGCTGCTCTGAGAGATGGCGTCAAAGCAGAACTTCCTGGTGTGTAAAGGATCTCCTGGCCTGATGTCCTCCCTCCAACCAAAGGTAAAGATCTAAAGAAAACAGCAACACATACACCCTCACTGTAACTTTACTGGCTCATTACATTCTCTGTTGCTGTTGTAGAGCCCCACAACGCTGAATGGTTTATGGACAGTACTTTTAGCGGAAGGTGAACAGACAGTATGTTAAATGATGTGATTTATAGCCAGTTTAGCCAAACGTCTCCAACATCATAAAAACCCAAACTGAATGTTGCTACATAGCAATGCTTTATGCAGAAGCCTGTTGATTTGCTCTTTTCCAGGCATGCACATACAGCTCTTTGGGTAAAGGTTTGAAGTGGAGGCCTGTCTTTTATCAGTGGAGCATTAACCTGCCCACCCTTCTACAGTGAGGGCAGAATACATCTATTTAAAGTTAATATATATTTGTAAACCCAGTACAATAGTGTTGTCCAAATGCATATTCTTTGTCTGGTTGCATTTTATGAGCTTGGGGTGCAGAAAGTAGACATTTGAAGGAATGAGACATGATTTTCAAATATTCGAATATTCGATATACGTTCGAATCTCGAATAGTTATTTCAAATACAGTTATCTCACTTAAGGAACTCCTAAAAATACGGAACAGAAATAAAAACGTTTCATCACCAATACATCATGTAACGCATTAATTCAGCCTGAGGGTGTCGCTAACACTAAAGCTCGCTACAGGCACAGGAGACCAGGTCTACTACCCCATAGTCTACTCCAGAAGAAGAAAACTGAATTTTACCATGCGGCATGAACAATGCAGAGACCTAAGTCTACTAAAAGTTCAGTTTGCGTTAAATGGCAATGAAGTTCAGTGCAAACTGTGTCATATGAAGCGGGCATACCACAGATCAACCACTAACATGCACAGTCATCCAAGAGCGAAGCTCCCGCAGGACTTCAGGCCGTTTCATCTAGAATAATAGTTTAATAGGTCAGTTGCTCTTGTTCATTTACTGTACTGTGACTTGGAACAGTTTGTGTCATGTGATTAAAAGTTTGTGAAAAATAACTTTCACCCTCTCTGTCATCATGGGTTTGTGCACATGTGCACATGCGGGGGTCAATTTTCAAAAAATTTCAAATAGTTTTCTATTTTCGAATAGTGTTTTGCCAAAAAGTCACATCCCTATTTGAAGCCATATTATATAAAAGGAGTAATTTAAAGAATAAGAAATCTTTCTTTGACTTTACTAAACTGTAATGAATTGCACCTCCAATCGCTACTGGATATTTTGGCCTTGAATGCCGACAAACAGTGCTCGTGTGAAAAATGTGCTGGAGCCCTTTCATTTTCTCGGCCGACGATTTCCATTTTTCTGTGTAGCCTCTAAACAGCCTTATGTCAAATATAAACGTGCAGCTGATTTACACTAAACCATCTTCACATTGACCTAATTAATGTCATGGTCGGGTCAAGTCCGAACCGAAAAGGTGAGAGAGAGGCACACTTGCGGACTTCCATGAAGAGATTTAAACACAAAACACCAACCACCAACTACAAAACAAACCAGGCACACTGGCCAACAGAATAATAACTAGAATTACTAACGAATGAGAGATGAGTAGAAGGAGTAGAGAAAGAGAGATGAGTAGAATGAGCAGAGAACGAGGGATGTGTAGAATGAGTAGAGAACGAGAGATGAGTAGAATGAGTAGAGAACGAGAGATGAGTAGAATGAGTAGAGAACGAGAGATGAGAAGAATGAGTAGAGAACGAGAGATGAGAAGTATGAGTAGAGAAAGAGAGATGCTTAGAGTGAGTAGAGAAATAGAAATGAGTAAAATGAGTAGAGAAAGAGATGAGTAGAATGAGTAGAGAACGAGAGATGAGTAGAATGAGTAGAGAAAGAGAGATGGGTAGAATGAGTAGAGAACGAGAGATGAGTAGAATGAGTAGAGAAAGAGAGATGGGTAGAATGAGTAGAGAACGAGAG
>JBBKCR010000151.1:0-20203 GCA_037577295.1 Ladigesia roloffi | reverse complement strand
CACACACACACACACACACACACACACACACACACACACACACACACACACACACACACACACACACACACTCCAAATCTTCAAACATCAGAAAATATAGAAGCATATGTGTCTGTTGAAATGATAATAACCAGCTGATTTTAATTTACAACTACGGTACAAGAAACCTAAAGAGTCTTGTTTAATTGTAATTATTACAGAGAAAACTGCACATTCAGATCATAAGGAAAATATTAAAAGTTATTAAAATATTATATCATGTATTGTGTATTATGGTGTATAATGTATGGTCTTGGCCTGTTATGTTATGTATTATTCTCTGTTTATTTATGTCTTTTATTACTTATTTTACTTATTTGTGAAGCACCTTGTGGCTTTTGCCTGTGAAAGGTGCTATATAAATAAAGATTACTTACTTACTTACTAACTGCAGCAGTGACCTGAGAAATGTGTTCTCTTAAAGTGTGTGGGTGTTATCTATTTTCAAATCTTTCTCTTACACATCACACAGAGATCATGTTCACATACTTAACATTTACAATATTTTCCATAAATATAACTATATATAACTGTATCTCAGTCCGGTAACCGAGTTTCTCCTGTTGAAGAAATTCACATTTTAATCATATTATTCATTTATTTATTTATTTTCTTTACTCCATTACATGTATTCACACTCAGTATTTAGTCAGTGATTCATTTATTCAGTTCCTGATTGTTGTGTGATTAAGTTAAGGTTAAGAAGTCTTAAGGTTAGAAGTTAGTGACCTATGTTTTCCATACCTTACATCTTACAAGCTACTTTATAAGGAGTATGTTCAAAAAAGATCTCTGGTCATTCAGGAGAACAACATGTGTTTCTCCTGCCACATTCTGGTGTAGCAAGGACATTCCGACCCTGGATTCTAATTCATAGTCATAACAGGTGAGCTTATCAAGCTTTGTTTCAGGGTCGCATCACCTGGCTTGATAAAGGCTAAAGGAGATCATCCGAGGAAGAGTAGTTCCTTCTACTGAATTAGAGCTTCATACGACTTTATTATAAAAAATTATTAAAAACTGTAACTCAGAACGTAAGGGCGGAGACGACATACGGAGCTCTTAGGAGACCCTGAACCCGATCTCTCCACTTTTGCGATAAACGTCTGATTTTTCCTGAGCAAAGCAGTCCTCTGTCATTTTTGGCTGGGGTTTTCTCACCTTGTGTCGAGTGACACTCCATACAGTTGCTGGCCAGTCATCCCAAACCCATGTCCATGGAGTCGAACCAGTGGAACATTATTCTTTCTCAGCCACTTTTCATTTTTGTGGTCTATTTTTATGAGTTTCTGTATTTGTTCTGTGTGTTCTTTTTTATCTGTGTGATGAAAACCAAACCCAGATAACTTATGTACTGGATACCCTTCCAAAAACCTTTCACTGAAATTTACCTTCAGCCAAAACAGACTTGTACTTCATCATTTGCTCCCAGTTGTTAGATTGTATTTTCATGACAACTTTTCAACCAATCAGAAAGCAGCACTCAGCGGCGACCCGCTTTTGGCCTTGTCGTCGAGCAGCTCAAGTTGAGCTCGGGTTCACATCACTTTATTTGTGATGGAAAAACATTGACCAAATTGTTCATGAGGAGAAACACAAACAACCTTGGAGCTGAAAAGTACATCTCTTATACCGCAGGCATTTGTGACTGTGTGTGTGTCTGATGTACATTACTCCCAGTAAACTCACAAAAGCTGTGTACCGTCTGTGACCCATTACAGCTCTATCACAATGTTCTTTTATTACAGTTTAGATTATATCTGAACTACCATCTCTCTCTCTATCTCACACAGAGCTTCTAAAAGGAAGAAATGGTGCCTCCGCTTATCCGCCAACAGAAGACACCGCAACCTAGTTGTCATGTTTCAAATTGAAGATGTAAAATGGCAAACAAACAGAAGGAAACACAAGCAAAGGCCACAACCACGGCACTCTGCCTCCTCACTTTAGCCCTAAAAGGTTCAATTTGTTGTTGTAGAGATAGAGAGAGAGAAAAAAAAACCCTTAAATTTATTTCTCTGTCCATTATCAGCCTCCCCCTGCACTCTGGTCTCCCCTGCTCCCAGGTACCTTGGATGAGTGACATATTCAGGACGAGTGAATTGACCTTTCTAGTATTCTAACAAAGCTGTCCATTAGGATGAGTCAATTTACTGTTGGATGCAGACAATTTGGTACGAGACCCCATTTCTCTAAGGTCGCCGCAACCAGAAAATGTGTTAAAATATGTTTTTATTTCCCCACACATGCCCGCACATATTCTTTTCAACATTTTCCCCCTGATGTTCCATTCAGTTCTTGTCCAAAGCTGCTGCTATGTTAAGCCTTGAACTGCACTAAGTGTCAGTTGTGAATAGAAATTACCAGCAAGCACTGGTCCTTTCATTACCCTGAGCGTTCCGGAAGAATTCAGCAACCCGAGATGGAGCGAACTGCTCCTATTTTTTCTAAATGAACCACTCACTGCACTGCTAAACACACATGTGCACACACACACACACACACACACAAACACAAACACACACACACACACACACGTCAGACATATACACATAATGCTACACTGCCAGAGAGGCCATGAAGCACTAATGCTCAATAAACAAGCCAAGAGGTTCAACATGTAACGCTCTCTCCATTCGTCCCACCAAAACAGCTCCAGCCAAATAGGGGCATAGACTCAACTAAACATCAGAGGGTCTCCTGTGAGCCGCGGACACCCATGACCCTTTCGCCTGTTCACCGTTTGTTCTTCCTCAGTCCACTTTTGATAGGCACTGACCACTGAATGCCAGGAGACCTGCCTTTTTGGAGAAGCTCTGACCCAGTTTCCTTGACAATTTAGCCTGAAGAAAACAAAATGATGGTGGTGTGTTACAAACGCAGTTGGCTTTGACTTCCAGGTTGTAGTACTTCACTAGTTCAAGAGTTCACAAGATTAAAACCTGATTTGTATAATTCATTTAAATCTAATTTGTATTTTTAACTTCAAAGCTGACTTTGGTAAATGTTCAAGTCACACATCTACAATCATGGAGGTATTTTTACACGTTTTCAGTTAAGTCAGTACCCCGTTTAAGAGAACAGGACATTCAGACACCTCTGCACGGCGGCTTAATAAAAATGTTTCAACGTGTTCCCACCTCTAAATCTCCTGCAAAGAAACCCAGTTATCAGCCCTATTTCATTCAGAGCTCTGCACAGACAAAGAAATAAAAGAGTAACAGACATGCACAAGTTAACAGCGAGGGGTCACTGTTATTTAAAACGTTGTGTCAACACAAAAATGCTGAAAGTATTATGACTTTTGGGTCAAGACCCAGGCGAAGACTCAATGTAGTGAAGTAAAAAATCCAAATCAGACAGTCCCGAAAAGAACATCCAAACCAGGTCAAAGCCAGTAGGCCACAGAGCAACAAATCTAAGTCACCGGGGGAAAACCAGCACTTCTAGAAAAACAAGCCATGGAAAATATTAGGACAAGGAGCAAGCGCAAGTACTTAAATACTCAGAAGAGTAAACAATACAGACAGGCTATTGGAGGAACACATTAGGGAAGGTGGAGGTGACCTTTAAGGTAAAAACAGTGATCAGGTGGGGGCAGGGAAAGTAGCAAAATAAAAGCACATAGTGATACTAAATATAAATAGAAGCACATGACCTGCCTGCACCTGATCAGGTGCAGCCAAAAGTCCCAGTCCAGACAGTAATACTGACTTACATCTCAGCCCTGGATAACGTTCTCAAAAACCTCCGTTTTCAGTGACTGAAAATGATGGTTTTCTCTCTGTGGACAGGAGGCCAAACACAGAGAACAAATGTTTTCAAAAACACTGGAATACCGGACTGGAAGTCTCCCAGGTGACCACACTGTGAGAGAAGCTGACTGCATTGTATGACTTGGTTTGAGTGTACTGTAGGAGGCAGCTGTGTGTGTCTCTGTGAGTGCGAGTGTGTGTGTGGGAGTCTTTGTGAGTGTGTGAGATAAGAAGCTTTGCATATATCCAACTTGTTTACCCACAGTGCCACTCCGCCAGTCAGGACACACAGTGAGGTGACCAGTTGCCCTCTGTAGCAGCAGGTATAGAGACACACACTGACACACTGATCCTATTTTCTAGCCCTCTCTCATTCTCCCTTTCCCATTCTCTCTTTCTCGTCCTTCCAGCTGTCTCTCTCTTTAATCGCCCCTCATTCACTCTCTCGCGCTCTTTCTCTCTCTCTCTCTGTCTCTTTCTACACCCATAGGGATGGCTCTGAATGGCCAATGAGGCTGCGTTATTGTGTAATGCATCAGGCTGGGTGGCAGACGGCTGGCCCAGGCGAGGTGGCGTATGAAGCTATCAACCTGACAGTCCAATTACTATCATTCCGCCTCAGGAAAGGAGATATTTACCGTGTGCAATTCCTCCCACCCAAGCAGCTTCCTAAGATCTACACCATTCATTCCAGCCTTTTACCATCTATTCCCTGTGCTAATGCAGAGTGGGCCAATAAATGGCTGGGAAAAGCCAGAGCTGGAGGTGCTTAATGGACTTTCTGAGCCGCCACATCCAAAATAAGTGGAGGCTAAAAATCTGCATCAGTGAAGAACCCACATGAAAACGGAAGCCCGTGTAGTGAGTGCCAGAATGCCAATTAAATCTGATGTAAAATTAATTACATTTGGAGGTCATTATTCACCAGCTCCACCACATTTAAGCAAATGAAAGGGAAAAAACGCAATTCCCTACAATTAATTACGGTGTGGTGTCTATAAAGCATATCTATCAGCCATGATTAAAACCCCACCAATCAGAAATCACAAGACAGGAAGCAAACCTTGCATATCAAGTGTTTTATATCCCTGGAAGTTGTGTTGTTTTATTATTACCCAGGTAGTTGTGGTGTGGTAAATCTTTATTCTGAAATAAGCAATGTAAATATTCCCATGAACTGACACTAAGCTCCTTACTTTTCTATTGTTCTGCACTGATATATTATTAAGTGCATACATACTTACTTATCATCACTGTCTACATAAAAGCATATTTAAAAACAGAACACTTGTAGGAAAAGGGAAATACATAAACTGTTTTGATGCAAAACAAATATTCATAGGTTTCTTTTGCTGGGGTCCTGATAAGCATCTGACTAATGGTCAGGAGAGCCCCTGTGATGCCACTACTTTCAATAGCCAAGTGTCAAAGACAGCATGACTGGCCTCGCTCGGAGTGTGTGGGCAGGAAGGCCCTGCCCCTCCAACCATCACTTGCTAACACAGGCATCTGTTAGTTAATGTAACAGAATGGGCAGTAAGTTCAGTCATCCAAGTGTGTTGAGCTGTCTAGTGATGTGTCAGCATTAGTAGGGAATGAATCACATGGTAGTCTTCATGTCCGTGGCTTAATGACATTGTAAAAATTGGCTATGACTAATTTGGGAAAATGACTCGTTCATTACATTCCTGTTATTCTTATTCTAATTACACAAATAAATAATATGCATTTACATTATGATTTGCATTGCATTTTAAATTATTATGCGCCATCCCACGAAATCACAGTGCATCCAACAATAAGGGAAGCATGTATCCAGTTCACAGAGGGCAAGCAGATCCAGTTTATAGTGACTAACATGTACATACATCAACTAACCTGGGTGTAGATTTTAATGGGTTAAAGATTATAATCTGATGGATCATCAGAGATATGCTTGGTATGACAAGGTTAAGGAGCATGTCTGCAAGAGAAGTCTCGACCACATGCCTGTCGGCGTAATGAAAAATGCATCACCTCGCAGCCTGCAGTGGATCTCATAAATCAGTAAGCATCCGCTCACACTCTCTTTCTCTCCCTCACACACTCGCACAGACACTAAACTGTGCTTAGCTGACTTATATCAGCAGGACTGACAAGTGCACCAGCAACAATGTTGCACTGGAAAAGTTGTTTGATATTTATGTACATATTACATATTTATGTAAATGAAAAGAAAGGAGTTGAAACGAGTTATAATATCATAAATGAAAAGACTTTGTCTGCAGATTGAGTCATGGTAGGCACAGCTGTGTAGAAATTTCATAGCAGAAGGGAAAATAATCTTCTGTGGACTGATTCCAGATCTGTTAATTTAACTTAAAGACCTGAATGGATGTGTGCGCATGTGTGAGTCAGTGTGTTTGTGTGTGTGTTTGTGTGTGTGGTAGGGGTAACCTACCTCTCCCCATGCGGCTGGCAGGGGCTCTACAGCAGGGTAGTATTTGGGCAGGTCCCAGGCCACTGTGTTCATGTACCATTTAAAGTCTTTACACTTGAGGTGCTTGCGCAGCTCCTTCTGAGCCGTCAGGTCTCCCGTGGAGAGGTGGCGATACTCGGGCCGGCGCTGGTAGATATATTCAGCAAATTCATCCATCCATGTCTCTGCCACTCGCTTCAGATTCTGGGTTGGGGGTGCAGGGGTGGGGGAATAAGTGGAGAGAGTGAGAGGAAGAGAGAGAGAGAGAGAAAGAGAGAGAGAGGGTAAGAAAACAGATTCCATCAAGTAAAATGAAAACTGACATGAGTTCATGCAAGTGTCCAGTGTATCCCACAAGGACTGCAGGATGCACGGCGGAGTGACATTTTAATGGAACTCACAGAACTTTCTCCCCACTCGCATTAATATTTTCTGCGCGCCTGGATACCCATAGGCACAGACGGATATTGGCAGTAAACTGTCACAGATTGAGTGTCTGTGTGTGAATTAATGCTGCAGTCGATTCCGTCCTGCTGTAAACGATGTTCCCACCCTGCCACAAACTGTTTACCCGTCTGCAACTGAGCAGCCGCTATAAAGTGCTTGTTCACAAACCGGCAGCTCCCATAAATTTTTTATTCGCAAATAGGCCAAATTATTAAGAGGAAGGAGAGTACTGCTTTAACAGAGATACATCTAACAGTCACACTCACCGTTAACGATCACCTGCAACAACACCGCACACTGCTGTTTACTCCATGCTGTTTTCCAGCATGATTCAACACAGTATTTTGTGGTGTCTGTATATACGCCTTTGCATTCTAACTGATGATATTCCACATTTATATTGTCTATGTGCATATTTTATCATAAAGCATAATGTCTTTATACCATTATGCAAGGTTTGATAAGTATAGCACTACACAAATCTGGAGTCACCCCTCATTTCTTCATATTTTGCTTCAATAGAGACAAACTTTCTGGTATTTTTAATGTTGTTTTGAGGAGTAGTTCTCCAGGCTTCCTGAAGGACATTCAGAGAATTTCCAGTCAAGTCCCTAAACCGGACCAGTTTCAGAGGAATGTTTCTGTTGGTAAAAACACACAGTGACCTACGTATGAATCATTCAAGCAGAACAAAGAGCATCTAACTGAAGTCCTGAACCAGTGAAGAACCAGGAGCATATGGTTCCAGATGATGAGGCGGTGATCAGTATACTGGTGGTGCTGAATGCTAAGTGGTTGGAACTCCTTTGTCTAGGCTCCTTGTATCTTTAGGCGCTTTGCAGCCTGTCACAATAGAACATTGTTCCCCTAATCTACTCTGTATGGCAAAGATAAGACAGCTTGACAGGCATAAAAAGTATATTTGCAGCAACAAGGAGATACAAAGTAAAATATAAAGAAATGAGGAATGCCTCAAGAGGTTTTTCACAGTATAATTTTTTTCTGCAGTGTTTTTGAACTCTGGCAGGTCTGAACTCTTGGATTCCTTACTGGGTATTTGTAACATATGGTGAACGGAGCCTGAATCATGTGGTTGCAGTGAATCACTGAGACGCGTCTAAAGCTGAGCCCGATGACTCACACAAACAGATCCAGAGATTCAGCACTCGAGGAAAGTCTCCCAACAATGCACTTTTCAGAGAGAAAGTTTGAGAATGCAGAAAGTTCGAAAGTACTGGAAAATGACAAGAACCATGCAAACAATAAGCTAGGGAGCATGAAAGAAACTAGCAGGAATATACAGAGGCTACCCATGAACAACACTGTCTATGTACTGTAGAATGATCTGTGTGCATGTCCAGGATGATGATGCATAAACATACACAGATTAATGAAAACTAAACTACGACAGTTGGTGATTTTATTTTAATAATACAAAAAAAGTAAATTTTTCAAAAAGTGAGAAGGTAAGAATGCATGCTATTAATTGTTGCATCAGTTTGGTTTCACAATTCTAGGTTTTACAGTTTATATGTGTATAGTTGTGTCAATAATCAGTGTAAATATTTGACAATCAAATGGTTGGCTGTGTTCAATTATAGCCTAATGATTTCACTTCATTTTTATAAGTTATGACAAAAAACAAAAACATAGTAACATGTGAGAAAAGAAGGAGCTTCTTCTCCCAAGTTAGCCCATATGCAAATACATGCAATGAGATTGGTAATGTCAGTTTAATTACGCAAGTAAGCAAGTAAATAAAGAGTTATTAAGAATTTAAGCAAGGATTAAAGCAAGGGTTACAGAGAGTGTTAAAGAAAGGCTCTGATCAAACTGAAGGCACAGCTCAAACTGAAATCTAATGTTACCCCTTAATTTCATGAAAACATCCAACTTACTGTCATACTCTGGTTTTTGTTCAATGTTCTAAATGCTGCAGGAATCCTTGTAAAAGTATCACTGAAATCTAGTAAAATTCCTAATATATGCCTTATGGCTGACAGCTTCATTTTTGTCCTGCAATGTGATTCGTTGTAGTTAGAGACGTGAGAAGATTTGTCTACTGTAACACTATTCAAATCTTTTGTGATTTGAGGTGTTGGTGTTGCACTATAATGATGTGATTCTGAACAGCGGTGACTGTACTGTAATCCTGCTACAGTCATTCCTGCATGTAGTTCACTATGTTTTAGTTAGCAGCTCCTGGGTGGTTAGCAGTCACTGGATAACAGTCCAGGTACACATTAATGACACTGCTAGAATGCATACAAAACTTTACTTAGCACTTAAAATTATACAAAAATAGGCAGATTATCAAAATTCGTATTAAGCTTAATTAAACTACAGAATTTAGTGCACACTGTGTATTGTATTGACACCACAGAGCAGTGGTCTGAGTTAACTACAATATTAGACTGAAGTGCCCGTACTGTAAGATCATTACTCTTCCATGTGGGTGGATGTAACTGTAGAGTAATAATGTTACAGTCCCGTGTGAATAGAAGTGAATGTACTGTAAAATGACTGCTCCTCCATGTGGATGAAAATGCCTGTGCTGAAATATTGTTACTTTCCCATGTGGGTTGAGACGACTGCGCTATAATCTTGTTATTGCTTCAGATGGATAGAGGTGGCTATATTGTAATAATATTTATCCTTGCTGAGGGAGGTGGCTGCACTGTATTACTGATACTGTCCCAAGTGGATGAAGCGAACGATACTGTACTACTGGAAACTCTCCCCTGTGAATGGACATAACTTTACTGTAGTACCGGTAATGTACCTTGTGGATGAAGTCCTGGTACCGTCCCAGGTAGATTGATAGTTACTGTCAGATTATTTCTATGGAGATGAAGATATTATTATTTCCATGTAGATAAAGATGCAGACGTGGGTACTGTCCATTGTGATTAGAAGCAAATCTGTTGAAATATTTTCTAAATAGATGGAAGTGACTGTATTATAATCTTGGCACTATCACATGTGGATAAATGCGAATATAGTATAATTTTGGTACTGTGTAATATACTTGTGGCAGTCTTTTGTGGATGGGGATGACTGTGCTGCACTTCTAAGTGGATGGAGGTGATGGTATTGAAATATTATTGGTGCATTTGCTACTGTTCCATTTGGATGAAGTTGCCTGTACCAATTCATCTGAAACAATGTGGATTGAGGTGAGTGTACTGTAATATTGGTTGTATTCCATGTAGACTCTACCTGTAACAATTATGTCCACATACGTATGGTGGTGATTCTACTATAATGGATCTGTACTCACTCTAGCCAGGCTGGTCCCTGAGGGCACTTTGTATGGAACATACTTCCTGTAGATGTGGCCCACTCTGGAGCATGGAACATCGTACATACTGCCACCACACATCCAAACCTGAGAAAAACAAACAAACACTTATAAAGTGGTACAAGCACACACACTATATCTCCGTCTCTTTTCTTTCAGGCAGTACGAGAGACATTACACAAATATATCTAAGACTTGATAGCTCGGTGAGCTCCTTCAGACACAGAGTCCAGCGCAAGGACTATCCAGTCAGACTCCAAAGGCTGGTGAGTAGGCTTGTACTGTAAGGATCCATATAACTGTTTCACATTGTGTATGTATCAAAAACAAGCAGCATCCTCCCCGCAGGCTCCAATTATACTCCTACTGACTGACAGCAGAAGAGGAGAGGAGAAAAGCCTCTACCACCAGCTGAAATCTCTCAGCGCCCAGATGAAGTCACAGAGATTTTGCTTGCACTTCCACAGCTCTAGCCGGCAGAGTAAAGCCATGATATGGCTTCAGATGTATCTCCCTCAGGTTGTGTATTCTGTGAAATGTACATTTTGTTATTATTAGGTTGACACTGTAGCTCAGGGAGCTCCTAATTTAAAATATACACTTCCATTCAGTTTTGCACACAAGTGGTTTTTACCACTTATCCATTCATAAACTGCAGATTTTCTATTATAGTTAACCATTGGCAAGTTGTTGAGAGAAAAAGTATAAATAAAAGTTTCCTTTATAAGATGAAAGATTATGGAACAGTGCATGTCTGGCATTCTAATTCTAGACTGCCTGTTAACTTTAAATGCACTGGTATAGCACTTAACAGCTAAAAAAGTATAATGATAAATACTTTATGTGGCTATTGTAGCATAGTAGTGATGAACACAAATATAACTCTTTATGGCTAAAGAACAAACTGTGTTAATAAAGAATACTGTGTGTATTTTTAGTATATTAAAGAAATATCTTATATTATATTATATACCTGTATGTGTCTGGTAGTGTAGTTAGCAAACAATGAATGCTAAGAAAGAGTACGACTAAAAGTACGGCATGCATGTTAGATATAGTGCTAATTCTCTGGATATGCGAGCGGATGATGTAGAACTGCAGAGCCAGTGCTTTTGATGTTTGGGTTTCTGTAGCTGCCGGCCCGTGACTTGGAGGTGAGTGGGCTTGAGGGACATGAGGAGGGGCACTTCCAGTCTTGTGCTGTCCTCCTCTCCCTCGCCATCCTGCTGGGTGTGAGAGGACTGTGTGAGTAGATATCAAACGGCACAGGGCTCCCTCTCCCCCGCTTGGGCAGCGGCTTTAACGCTCAGGCTGGCTTCACATACCTCCTCCATATGGAGATGGATCTCTTCTCTGAGCATAAATGAAAGAGAGACATGTAACAAATGAGGTCTAATGAATAATTTTCACACATTTATCCATATTTTCCACAATACGTGGGGAGATGAAGTCATGGGACGAGATGTGACTGGGAGGACTCGTGCTGCATTTTTATAAAGCCGCCCACGTCCAACAGATGGACTCCGCTCGGATAAAGACAGCTGATCAGTAGATTGGGAGGAGCCGGGCCAAACCGGTCCAAGTTTGAAGTCTGAGCCTGAGTGGCAATAAAACTGTAAAACTGAGCTGTGTGTTCCTTGTTATTCAGTAGATTAATTTCTCAATCACAAAATGCTGAATTTCATAGCAGGTTGTACGTGCCAAGGCTTCAGAATTTGACTGGTAGAGCGGTGACGGAATAGCAAAGATTGTAAAACTAAATTTGCCAATGGTAATCTTAAAAAAAAAGACTGAGGCAATTTAGCTCCAGTACTATTTTTGCCGTTGCCATGGTTTCCAGGCAAAGAAAAAAGGGCTGCGTTCCAATAACAAAGTTCAATGACGGCGCGCGAGAGGAGCCTAATGAAAAAGGAAAGACGGCAGGTATGTCATCTTCGATAAAGAGAACACACTCCCTCTCTCGCTCTCACGCGGTGCCTCCAGTTCTGGCCCCGCTAATCAAAACCGAATCACCTCGGAGCCGCACCAATCGCGGGATCACACACACTAATTAGTTTCAGCAGTGGGGCCAGCCTGAAAAGGCACGGCCGCCGTTAGTCTGTCTCCTTGTTTTAAGCTGTCTCTGTCCTTTCGGCTCTGAAGCTCCGGGGCGTTTCGCGCAGTAGAAGGAAAACAAGCTGCATTTTGCAAATTCATCTCGACTTCACAGAGCTGCCAGAAAACGATCTCTCGCTTGAAAAGACGCAGGCAGGCTGGACAAGCCGCGTGGAGACGAACATGGTAGATTTAGTGCCGTCTGGCTGGGTCACTAAAGACCTGAATAAAAGGAAATGATGCGTTCTGAAGAAGAGTGAAGCCTGAGGCCTAATGGTGGATGGAGTATTTTTAGTCTGTAGATTTGATTGAACGCCACTCTATATTTTCTTTCAGATTTTCTAATCAAACTGACCTTCACTGTTACATTCCACCAAATCATATTTACTACATTTACATTACCATTCACATGTTTTTGCTTTTGAATGTTAATTGCTTATTATTTACTAATAATACACTCAATATTGTTTGCTGACGAATCAATTCACAGTATGTTCACCACTTGGGTCTTGAGTCTGCAAAAAGTCACCTAATTATATTTATAATGTGGATTAACCGACCAGTGTTAGATATTTAAGTGACAATGGGATGAAATGCTAAATGAGTGCATTTAGATCAAGAATTAGTCTAGAATTTGATTCTGTGTCACCACACACCCAGATAGCCTGTCAGATAGGCACTGTAACAGATTCTTGAATTTTATAATGGAAACTTGTTTTAATTGACATTTTTTATTTACAATGGTTCTCTAAACAATTTTCTGATTCCTAACAAGAATAAAATATCTGCAGGAATAAGTGGATACGTGATAAAAACTTTTGACTGGTAGTGTATCAAACTGGTCATTAGCAATCATTAATGCAAATACAACAGACCAAAGCTTTTCCCAGTCCTGGCTAAAGCTTCACATATAATCTGTCTTCAACACACCTAATCTAGCTCAGGAAGGTCCTGATAATTTGATGATAATGAGATTATTATGATAATGAGGTTTGTGGAAGTGTGAATTTTGTATTGTGTTATATAATCTTTTTTTTTTACTTCTGTCTTTATGTTTTACAGCTTCCCCAACAGTTATGAAATCATCGACAGCTTTGTTCATCATTCAGGATTCAATTCTTCTCTATAGGTCCCTTCTGATCATTTGAGACCTGTGAGGTTATACTGTATTAGCACCGCATTATAATTTTTTCATTCAAGTACCTGCAGTGAAATTGGTTGTATAGTAATAAAGACTAGTACTGTGAAGAAGTTATATAATGCCTTACGGTATGAGAGGTGATAAATTAAGAGAAATAGGCTGTTCTGCATGTGCAGCATAGCTTGATTTATATGCTATTCATTAAAGTTACTTCAGCTTTTCATGTTAATTTGACAACATTACTATAAAAATGTAGCAGAGCTCTGTAAAGACACTGCACATCATGACTATAAGTAGAGCTGGATAATATGATGTTTCTCTGAGGATGTTATGACATTGCCAGTATTAATAAAGCACAGACCAACTGGAGGTTTAGTCCATAATTATATATATATATATATATATATATATATATATCTTTTTTTTTACAGCATTTAGAAGATGTTTTTATCCAAAGCGACTTCCATTCCCTAACTACAGGGGACAGTCTCCCTGGAGCAAATTGGGATTAACGGTCTTGCTCAGAGAAATGTTTTTGTAAGTGTGACAAATTAAATAAATGTGGCATCACATTATGATTTCACTCACCCAATTTGTAAAGCTGTTAAAAATTCCCAAACATATGGTTTTTGTGTAAATCCTCAAAAATGTATATTTGTTGTGTCAGTAGACAACTCTCTACATACATTCAATCAAGGTTCAATGAGCTCTGGGAGACTGGTGCTTTAGAGTTGGCCTTTACATTAACATTTACATTTATGGCTTTTAGCAGACACTTATTATCCAAAGCAACTTCCATTCCCTACCTACAGGGGGCAGTCTCCTTGGAGGAGAAGGGTCTAGAGTCTTGGTCAGGAACCCAGTGGTGATTCTGCTGAAGATAGTAATTGAACCCATGACCTCTTGGTCCAGAGGTAAGTATCTTACCCACTAGGCCACTCCCACCCCTGTAACACGCTGTCCAATCTAATGATAGCACACCAGCACTCTGTGTGTAATGTAACAATGTGTTTAGCTCAGATGCTATTGATGATAAAAGATCTGATTCATTGGCTGACTTTACTGAAGAGATTTTAAACAGATTTTACACTGGATCTGGGATTAAGGTTTCATACAGTATATTTCCGTTATAATGTACAAAGAACATTTGTAGTCACATGTACTACAAGAGTTTGAAATAACAAATGACATTTCCACATTTCCATGTACACTATCACTAATTATGTTAATTTAACTTTTATACTACTGATCTCTACTAAATGCAATAATGTTCTCCATCTTTATCTGTTAGATTTCACCAAACAGTAATTATTTTATCTATATTATTGCAGACAGAACATTTATAATTTCCTCCAGTATGAATCAAGATTTCTGATTCTTATTCTGTCTTGCCCTTAGCACAATTTAGGTTAGTTTACGTTAGATACAAGTAAAACAGTAAAGTTAAAAAATAATTTTTTTTTGCAAATATTCAAAGAAAACACAGTGCCTGCTCTGATAACTACACATTCTAGAAATAAGGTCACAATTGCCCAAATTAACCATAATTGCTTTCTACCAATGAACCACTAAAGTAAGTGCCACATTTTCAAAAAAGGAGCTGAATCCCTTACCTTAAGGCTCTTACCTTAAAGGATATTTAAGGTTAAGGCTCTTACCTTAAAGGATATTTCGTACTGCTCTCCTCCCCAGATTTCCAGGCCTGTGTCATAGCCTCCCAACTCCCAGAACCACTCCCGCTTCACAGCAAACAGACCCCCGGCCATCACTGGAGACCTGCAGGGAGCCGGAGAGGACAAACGAGTTCAAAACTCCCTCACACAAATGCACACCCACACACACTCATTATACATCTATTATGTTGGGTTCTGTAGAAAGTCAAGGACAGCATAGTGGAACTTTACTGAAAGCACTCTGTGGAAATTTGATAGAACACGGTCTGGGAACAAGATCTAGAGTGGACAATCTCTGGGAAAGCCAAGGTACTATTCATGATGTGTAAGTCAAGTCATGTCAGGTTACAGCAGCTTTTTAAAGCTACAGTTGGTGCAGATGTGATATCGATGGGCATTTGGCAAGACTAAGTAGGGGAGACTAAACTCATTTTGCACATGCTTAGTTGGACCCGTCTTCTTTCTACAAGAAAGTATTTCGCTTTGGCCATCTCTTTTGGAAGATCCGAAAAGCAAGGTAAAAAAGTTTATTTATTTTTCTCATAGTATCTAAATGGTTTGCTCAAAATATTGTAAAGCTGTTATATTTAAATCTTATGTAGCATGTGTCAAAGTTAACTGCTAAGCTTGTATGGCTAGTTTTAAAATGGTTGACCTTGTGGGGACAGTTACAACGCTTTGTTGCAATTGTCCCCACACGTGTTGCAACTGACAATATTAATTAAAATTTATCCTATTGTCTTGATAATCAATAGATTTTAAAAGATAGATTAAATATTTTGCAATTTATGTGCAATTTATCTGTTCGGTTTTTCAAGTATACCATGACACAGAATGAGAGAGACAGGTGGGGCGGTGCCTCTACACATTGTGAAATTAGCTGCAGAGATTATGCAGGAGAAGGGCAGATCAGTGAGGTCTGTTGCAAAAGAATGTGACATTTGCTAAACAACTCTCTACCGTTTCAAAAAGAATGATTTTTATGATATTTTAATAAGTGTTACAACTGTCCCTCAATACTGTTGCAATGTCACCTTGAATAGGAACGGTTGCAACATTTGACTCTCTCCATTAAAATGTCAATATCATAATATTTACAAATGTTCCGTCATTATGGATCGATAGGTGATATTTGTGGGCTTAATGTAAACAAATTTGGTTTTTCTATTGCAAACGGTTTCTGAGATACAGAAGGAAAAGAGGTGCAACTGTCCCCAAACTCCCCTAATTTCACATCAAATCTATTACCTGACTTAATGGCCAACAGTCCAGTCTGACAACAGTGTAGGTGTGAAGCTGAGATCATGAATAACCTTGTATTTTTTATACAGGGGTAATAAAAGAGGCACATGTGATAGAGCTCTTCGGTGTTCATTATTGTATGTACCAGCCCTTTCATGTCTCAAGGCCATCTGGGCTTTCATTAGACACGAGGCTCTGGTGACCTGACCGTTCTCCAGCGATCGATGAGGTGCATGAAGATGCTGGATGCAAAGCTGCACTCACTGCAGTTAACATGGCAGATTTCAGACGCCTACACACCGTTCAGCTGCAGACTTGGATCTGAGTGAAACGGCACTGGTGCCCTGTGGGCAGCAGATTTAATGGGCCCTGCCCAGTCCTGCTACATGCTTTAAGCTTTCAGATGCTGTTCTCTGGAGGAGCTGTAAACATAGTTGTGTATTGCAGCAGCTGCTGAGGCAGCAACTGTATTTTATTATGCACTACTATTTTATTAAGGGATGGAAATAATGATCTCTGTCTAGTAGCAGCAGATGATTTAGACACACACCGACTTACCAAACAATAGAAAGAGGATTTTATAGAACTTTATATTTACAGTTGATTTAAAACATTTTCCAAAGGTTGTTGGAAAAAGACAAGTTTTATCAAGCCAGCGGTGCTAATGCTAGTTTTAGATTGACTCCCCTGCAGCACTGAGCACATATTAAACAGCAGAATATTTGATGTCAGCCATACAGTTTCATACTGGCAGACTGTTTGGAAAACACACAGAAGCTGAGCGCACAGGCAGGACAACAGCTGCATTTGTAAAAGCCTGCAGTCCAATAAATACCGAAATTATTTTAATATGCTAATAGCACTCTGAACAGCGTGGATGCATTCTTAACTACTTCAGAACCACATTGTGAGGAAGTTTAAGTGGAAGCTGTAATTATGTCTTAAAGCAAACACCACAGTTTGTACACCTCTCTCGCTTTCCTCCATCTAAGAGTCCAGGCCAGATGCATTAACACTAGAACGGCGGCTGACTGGCGATATCTAGAACGGCTGAATGCATCAATTGATGCAGTGCTCAGTTCCGCAAAAGTTGCTTGCTGATATGATGCTGCTGCACGATTTTCGGGCGTTTAGTCCTGCAGCCAAGCTGCAGCCAGCAGACACAGCAAGTTTCCAGTGGATTTTGGACCCAGAGCCAGTCGCCATATCAGAATCAGAATCGCATTAATGGCCTAGAATGTGAGCAACACAACTGTTCTGTGCTGTCTCTCTGGTCTTGTTGTGGTCTCGTGTTTAGATTCCACTCAATGTAACAATGGTACTGCCCCTTTTTTGAAGGGACTATAGTAATTGGTTAAACCAAGAAACGTGTGACAGCATCAGAGGCAGAGATGGCATTACATCCACAAGCAAGGGCAGAGAGAGAGAGAAAATAAAGTCGACTTTTGTTTTAATGCCCTAGTATGAATATACATCTACATACATACATACACACACATAAATATATATATATATACACATTCTATACACAAATAATATTTATAATCCTGATTCTGACGACATTGCATCAATTGACGTTTGCCGCCATTCTAGGTAAATACTGCTGTACCATATCAATTTCAACAGCAATTTAGTTTGCGTTACCATGTTTTAGTCAAGAAAAAAAAAGTTTTTTGTTGCAAGACTTTCAAGGAGAAATTTGCTTTGATTTGCGTCAACTGATGCAGTCAGCTGTCCTAGCGTTAAGACTGTTGTGGCAAGTCTCACGGGCAAAAATTGATATATTCCACTTGAATTCATCCGAAACTGAAATGCCATACTTGCCTCAACATGCTGTTATGCACCATGTTCAACATCTCTCACTCATACATATACATTTGAAAGAGGATCATGAGAGGAGCACACAAAACACACACACACACACACACATATATATATATATATATGGATAGATAGATAGATTGATTATTTTGCTTAGTAACTCCTGATTGCCTTGACCTAGGTTATTACTGTTTCCCAAATGTTATTATGTGAGCTGCTGGAACACCCCTGTGGAGAGTTTTGATTACCACTATCCTTTCATCATTTGGTTTTGTCCCCTGCTTGTTGATTATCCCACTATGTTGTTGCACCACACAAGAACAGTACGGTACAGAATAATTGCAGGCTTATATTCCTTTGTATCAGGGCACATTTAACCATGAGCCTTAAATAAATATATATCTAGCCCTGTGTATCAGACTTCTAGCGTTTGACTCACTCAAACAAATAAGTTCCACTTATATAAGTTTCTGAGGAAGTTTTTTGCAAAAAAGGATCACACAGGTGTGGTAAAACTAAAAATGAAGGAGAGGGCAAGAAAGAGAGAAGAATAAACAATAATTGTGGGAATGGGATTTGTATAAAGACAGCCAAACTGGATGAGCAGGAGGGCGCCAAAATCAATTTGCTCTCGTGTAATACCCTCCGGCCCACTTCCTTCCAATTTAATAAGACGCTGAAATATAGCAGTCGACTCAATTAAGCCTGCTAATGAAGGAGCAGGCACTTCACTGGCAAAATTACCCAAGTCTTTTTCCCCCTTCCAGTGTTCGTGCCAACAAGAAGCAAAGGATAAGCAAGCAGATTTGGAGGCTTTGTAAAGTGAATTTTAGAGGATTGAGGCTGGTTTTATATGCTGCTGCTCTGTGGTTGGTGGGTTTCTGCTGGTTGGGTGTCTGTGTTTGACCAGGTGGACAAAACATGGGAATCTGACAGCCAAAGAGATTTGGACGTACACAGAAAAAAAACACCAAAAAACCCAGTTGCACTGTTCCTTCAAAACTTTGTATTTAGGGGTAAATAAGACTTTTTATGGTCATTTATTGTGTCTGTTTACTTTCCAGAGGATTTCATGAGCCATGGAAGTCTGGGGGTTCTTTGTAGAATCGTTCATGTAGTTGAGAAGACAAATTCCAGAGAAGATCCGTTTGTGTGGTTTGGTCACATGTTTAAGACTACTGCTTCAAAACATGTTTTTTTTCTTTGCCCAAAAAGGGGCTCCATTATAAACAGCCCTACCAGGCTGTAGTAAAACCACTGCTGCTGGTTTGTATCAGATCTAACCTCAGCAGAAAGACTGTGTAGTCAAACCTAACTACCAAGGAGAGACTTCTGTCAGAGTCAGTTGTGACCAAACTGTGACCATGTGTAAATGAAGTGAGGGGTAAAGGAGAAGGAATGAAGAACCAGCACAGATTTTATTGACTGCTTAATTAAGCAGAAATCTGGGGGGAACATGTAGATCGATGAGACTGTGTGTATGCCTGTGTGTGTGTGAGAGAGAGAGAGAGAGAGAGAGAGAGAGAGAAATAGAGAGAGAGAGAGAGCGAGAGAGAGAGAGAGAGAGAGAGAGAGAGCAGGGCAGGCAGGTGAATGAACTACTGCAGCCTCTGATCATGGGTGTTTTGGACCACTGGAGCATGAAGTCAAGCCAGAGAGAGTGGGAGAGGGTGAGATAGAGAGGGGGGAAGGGGAGAGAGAGAGAAAGAAAGAGAAAGAGAAAGAAAGAGAGAGAGGGGAAGAGAGAGGCAGAATACATTTTTGAATTTAGAAAAAAAAATAGAAAATAGAGAAAAAGCTGAAGTCATTCTGTGTGTGAGAGAGAGTGAGAGAAAGAGAGAGAGTGAGAGAGAGGTTGAGAGAGAGACAGAGAAAGTGAGAGAGAGAGAGAATGAGATGGAGAGTGAGAGAGATGGAGAGAAAGGGAGAGAGAGAAAGGGAAAGTGAGAGAGGGAGAAAGAGAGAGAGATGGAGAGAGAGAGATGGATAGAAGGAGAAAGAGAGAGAGAGAGAGAGAGAGGCATGTGACAAGGTGAACTTTTTCTGTTGGAAACCTACTTCAGACAGCAGGCATTAAATCAGTGTGACCGAACACACAGGCCCACACACACACACACACACACAAACACACACACACACATACACACACACACACACACATACACACACACACTTCTCTGTAAGTCGGGTGTTGTCAGGTGTGGCTCTCTTCAGATAAGCCGGTTGGTATCT
>JBBKCR010000148.1:16172142-16184029 GCA_037577295.1 Ladigesia roloffi | reverse complement strand
GCAGGAGATCCAGCACGGTGATTTGTGTTACTTTTTACCATTGTATTTTTAGAAAAATATTGCACAGACATTTCAATATTGAACCTTTTATAATAAATGTTATATATCCAGTGAATCACTGTGTGACCGAAATGAAATACATACAATAAACCCCATAAACACCACCATCCAACTGAACAAACCAATAACACCTGTTGCCTCATATTCATGTGGTGCATTTGGGGCAAGAATGATTTGATACAAAAGGCCAAAACTGTGAGAGGCTGTTGGTGCTTCAGAAAAAAACAAAAATAATGTGTGAGAATGTATCTGCCCATCAAGAAACAGTTAATTTCAGCAAAGATAAACACACCCTGAGAAATAACGGGTTCTTGGCGAACAGGAAAATAAAGACGATGACACAGGGGTACAAAATGCAAGCTGTAATAAATTGGTCTCAGTTGTTTTAGGTACAGACTGCTGGTGGCAGTAATTATCCAGAGAACCGTTATGTGCACACAGACACAACATTATAGACAAATTTACAATGCAAGATAAACGAGACCAATACAGTAATCATCTACACACCGCACTACAGAACTCCCAATCCAACTGGAGGACGGGGCTGTTTTAATTTGAAACTAAATAATGTCCTGTGGAATATGCAAAAAGTAAAATCTCCCATTAATCCTATAAAGGTACATTTCCAAAGGCAACAAAAATGTGTCGAGTAGCTTTATATGGGCATGCTTTAGAGGTATATAATTTTCTGCTTTTAGTTTTCAACAAAAAAAAACCAAGTTTTAATACACAATCCTGTCGAGAGATTAGCAGGCGTCTATTAACTTCAAGGGCATTTTTCACATACAAAAACATTCCAACAGTTCGTCGAACATACACCACTTAATCAGTGAGGTTACCGTCCGGACAGAGGCCATGGCGACGGAAATCCTTTAGAGGCGCTAGGCCCGAAGTCCTGTCCCTTAAATACTAGAGGCCGTCCGACACGCCCTCCTTTTGGATCACAACGGCCGGGCGCATTTCGTGTAGCTGTTTGAGGAGGAGTTCGAACACATTAGCGAAACCTCTGTGCACCTCAAATGTTACATTACTAAGAGAGGTTAGCCTCTGAGGGTTTTTAAACTCGACAAGTTTCAGCACGTCTGACCTACTGCACACAACCGAGGCGGTCTTCAGTTGAACGGTAGTGGTTTTCTTGCGTGGAAGAGTCTCCAAAATCACAGACGCTTTCCTCTTTCCTGCGGACTGCCTGGTTTGCTCTAGGAACTGAAGGAAGGACACCTCAAAGCCCAATGGCTTGAAGGAGCTCAACGTCGACTTCTGCTCAGGGACCTCCTCTTGCGTCAGCGTGGTGCTGGACGAAGTGGAGTCAGAGTTGATATCTGCGTAGTTGACGGCATAGCTGTGAGCAGTTCTTAACCTCGTCACTCTTTTGTGAGTATAAGGTTTATTCCTATTACTGGCCACCTTGCGTGGACGCCCCCTCCTCCGCTTGACCACCACAGAGATATCGGAGCTTGTATCCGTGGATGGTTTGTTATCCTCCGTGCTCTCCTTTTCAGATGCTGGCTTGGAAAATTCTGACCCGCTCTGCAAAGCGTCCGCAGCCTCTTCGTTCTCGGACATCTCAACAGAGCTTTCGCCAGACTTCTCCGTATCATCGCTCCTTGACATGATACGCTTGTACCTTGAGCGGGGCAATTTCTTGCAGTGTATGTAGTTGCTCCTCTGCTCCTCCAAATACTGTTTAGGCAGGCCGTGCTGGACGTAATGTTTTATAATATGCCGTTCAGAGCTGGCCACAGTCTCGCAGCCTTTGATCATGCAAGGGTACTGCAAGGGCAACCTCTTGGTGCACATGGCAGAGGCCTCCTCCTTGGTTTTCAAAATGGGCTTCCCATATTTCGTCCAGTGATTATTCCTTTCCTCCCTCCTCTTTTTATCTCCCACCTTCTTTTCAGGTTTCTTGTTAACTTCCCTATTTTCTTTCTCTAAGCAGACAAAGGGGTTCTTCCGGGGACGACCGAGCTTGACGCCTTTGGACCTCATGAGTTGGAGCTTGTATACATCCTGATGTTTCTTCATGGTGTGCCGCAGCAGATTGGATCGCGTCGAGTAAGTGCAGTCACAGCCTTCAACTTCGCACCGATACAGTCCTTCCACGGGTTCGCCTTTGGAGATCACCGTATCCTTATGTTCTTTTTCAATGTGACTGACATACTTCCAGAATGCTGTAAAGCTAACAATACAATTTGGCTGGTCACACTGAAACCTGCCCAGCTTCATGCCAGACATCATGGACCCTGCTTTGTTGAGGCTTAACCTGTGGAGCTGAAGGTAATGCTGCAGCAGGTCTGTAACCACCTGGAATATGCGAGAGCAGTCTTTAATTTGACACCGAAACTCTGTTACTTCTGCGACTTCACCATCTGGTATATCATCCTGCTCATCGTCATTATCTTCATCATTTTCTTCTTCCTCTTCTTGTTCCTCTTCCGGATCATCATTACTGACTTCAAATTTGGGGAGTTCAGACTGATGTACAGTTCTGTAATGAAGAATCAAATTTTGCTGGATTGTGAAAGCAGCCACACAGCCTTGATGGACACAACGATAAGGCCTGTAGGGGCTGAATACATCATCCATGTCCACTTTCTTCTCTTTAGGCTTTTTGGGTACTTCTCTAGGTTTGGGCAATTTGGGTCTTCCCACTTTAGACTTCTTGTCTAAAGATGGATTGCCAATTGGTGCACTGACTGGGACAAGGGGTGCACTTTCAGGCAACATTCCTCCAGGCGGCACTGCATGGATGTGCTCACTGGGTGCAATAGAACTTGAGGAAAACTGCCCATTTAATTGTTGCTCCACATTTGAGGGGGCTACCAACGAAGGACCAGACCTAATCACTGATGAATGAATGACTGCTGGATAGGGAGTTTTCGGCATAGTTCCTGGAAGTCTAGTGGCCAAAGGGCTGACACCGGGCTGCTGTGCACAAGGCTTAATGCAGCATTCTGATTTAGATCTATCACATGTCAAAAGACATTTTATGCCAGTGCCATCAATTCTTGGCTTTTTCCCACCAGAGATCGTCTTTTGTACTGAACCATCATTTGGATTGCGCACATTAGGTACATTTGGAGTGGGACAAGGACTTCCATTCCTTTCCGCAGATTTTCGGCTATGTGGTTGCTTTCTGATCATTGCTATCTGCTCTTTTGTATAATTGTGAACACTTTGATAATGGACTTTAAGGTTTGAGTTTCGTGTGAAATTTTTGGAACATACTTGGCAGGTGAAAGGGGCCCGCTTAATCTGGTCTTTCCTGTACTGAGTGAGCATGTTGTCCGTGTAGTTGTGCAGTTTGACAAGATGTTTGAAAAGGGCATCCTTTGTCATGGCTCTGTAACCACAACCATTGCTGTCGCATGAATAACCAGGCAACTCGACAGCAGCAGTCACAATGTCTGATGTTTTAGCTGAAGCATCACTATCTGGACGTTCTGAGGTTGCCTGGTTGTG
Organism: Ladigesia roloffi; assembly: GCA_037577295.1. NCBI lineage: Eukaryota > Metazoa > Chordata > Actinopteri > Characiformes > Alestidae > Ladigesia > Ladigesia roloffi. The sequence goes on along the minus strand of JBBKCR010000148.1, from coordinate 16,180,507 downwards.
TTCACTCATCTCTCTATCCAAATCCAGTCTTTCGAGTGCCTTCAAAATTTCCGCCATTTCATTATCTTGTACAGGTGAGTTAGAACACACTTCATTTATGTCACTATCTGTAGAAGCAGACACCACTGAAATTCGTGAGGAGACATCATAAGGCGCAACGCCTACAGCTTGGATAGGATTCTCAGAGGAAAATGTAGCATCACTTGCAAAGTGATGCGGATCGCTTTGAGGAACCTTCTGAATGACATGGGAAACTTGAACAGCCACAGTAGGTCCTGATGGAACTGAGTTTTGCAAACTTGCATTGTCGAAGCCTTGACCTTGACATGAACCACTTTTTTTGTGGAAATCTCCAGCTAATATTTGCTCACGAAGTTTTTCTTTGACACTCTTTTCCGAGACCAGATTCTGAGCAAGAGTAGCCATTGCAGCCAGGAGGCCATCATTGGATATACCACTTGGGGTTACACTGGAGGATTTCTCTTTGATTTCCTTCATTTTGTTTAGCGTTTCAGTTTGAAGAATTTTGTCAATATGATCAGTAGGAACCCTGTGGAAGGACACAGAAGAATTGTCCTCAAGCAAACGAGACAGAAGTGGATCGGAAAGACCACTGTCAGTGTACACTGGATTGCAGGACTGTGTATAGTTCATCTGATGCTCACTGCTGTTTTCTTTGATATTCCCAGTGTGCTGAATCACACTGCTTTGACCATCTTGAGGATAAGATGCTGATGTACCTGTATATGTCTGCTGTCCTATGGCAATGGACTCACATATATTTGCAGTTTTTTGTTTGATTATCTCAGTGGTTGGCTTACTATTGCTAGGATAGTGGGAATCTTTACCATGTAGAAAAGTGACATTTGGGAACAATTTGGGGTCAAGGGGACCTTTATTGACTATATGAAATGGCAGGGTGGAATTCATATGTACAGACGATGAGGGCTGGGGAGTGTTGACGGGGGAGTTCAGAAGCTCAAGAAAAGATGCGGGCAGGTCTGCAGTCAGGTCTGCTTCGTCAAAGGCTTTGCAGTGAGCACGTTTAGACAAATGTCCTCCAAGAGACTTCGGACTCTGGAACTCTCTAAAGCACCTACAGCAAATAAATTTCCCATCTCTGATGATGGCAGGCCACTTGGTTCTTCTGCTTCTTTTTGCTTTTTTCATGTCACCATTTGCTGAAATGCCATCATCTATAGAGCACTGCGAGATATCCACAGCTGAATTGGTGTTTTGATGGGAACTGTCTGGGGGTGGTAAACCCAAATTTGGGTTGCGCTCCAATTTTACCACGCACTCGGTTTGTTTTGAGAAAGATACATCACTGCTCTTGGTTTGCTGGGTGTAGGAAGATGTAGATGAAATAATGGGGTTCCCAGTAATAACTGGCTGAACAATCCTATGGGGACCGTCTGTTTGGGAAGGTATGAAATTACATGCGGGATTACTTGGAGGCGGCAAAGACGGGTAGACCATTGCTTGATGCTGGGCATCTCTCCCATGACTCTGTGATATGGCTCCCATGTGACAGGAGAAGCGGCTGCTCGAAAGGACATCAACATCTGAAGTCGCTGCTTGCGAGTGGCAGGTCTGTTGTTGAAGCAAACTGTTTGCTGGGACAGAATTCCACTGAGGTTCGAGTGCTATATGAGACTGATTTGTATTGTTTCCCAACTGTGAGAGCACAATGGGGTCTAAAATACTCTCCATTTGATTAGGGAAGGGTTGGACAGCAGGAACCGGTAAATGGGAGGGGACAGAGGGATAACTGGAGTTTGGGCAGCTTGCTGGATAGGTCGGCCGAATTACAGGGTTTGGAGTTTGAGCTGCAGGAGCCGGAATTCTTTGACCAAGTTGGTTTTGTACAGGCGCAAGTGAATTTAGGTTCCTATTCATGGACATAGTTGTACTTGAGGATCTATTGTTCTTTCTTGCTAGTTTCCACTGAGTATAAAACTCAGGATGAATAGCTTTCATATGCTTGGTTAGACTTCTATAGGACAAATATTCCCGAGAACAATTTTCATACGCACATTTGTATTTTTCTTTCTCCTCTGTTGCTGGGCAAAGGGTGTTATTGTTGTTATGCAGTGACTGAGGTGGTCTGCACTCTGAAACCTGCATGTTTGTAGGAAATGGGGTCACTTGAGGAGGAAGCCTCTGAGAAACGGGCATTGCTGTGACATTATTATTATTATTACTACTACTACTACTACTACTACAATTGCTATTATTAACAGTCTGTATTAAGGATCCCATGTTATTTCCATATGGGACTTCATACTGTGCTTGAATCTGGGTGATGGCATTGGGACTATATTGTCCATACTCAGAGTTGCCTTTGTTGTATACAGGCAGGCTGTGAGTTTGTGAAACAGTATTCTCCATTTGTGCCTGCAACATGTCTCTTGAAGGGGCTTGCTCAAAGTCCTCTAGAAGGTTTTGGTAAGATGCTTGGGGAATTGGGCATGATGGAGCAAGCATTGGGTCATTCATCAGCTCATCTAGCAAGGAATCCTCTGGTCTGGGCTCATTCGAGGGAGGCATGGGAGGATTGACAGGAGGTTGGATAAATTGGTTGTCCATGTGTGGGATCTGCAGCTGAACTGGGTCTGGATCAGGCGGTTCAACTTTAAGCGTTCTGGGGTCAAATGCCTGTGTGGGCCCTGGTCCAGCAGAATTAAGCATGCTTTCGATGGAGTGTTTCACTTTAACTGAACTTGTTGATTGACTTGATGGACTCAATGCGCCACTGGAGTTTAATGGGGGCTCTTCAGGAAGGTCCTGCTGAACAGCATCCTTGAGAGTATCACTAGCCTGATGTCGTAAATCCACAGGATGAGTATTTTGCAGCTCTTCTTTCTTAGCATTATGACTCTCCTCATGCAAATCTAACTGAGACTGAGTATGGAACACTTTATCACAGCCAGGCACCTTACATGTGAACATTTTATAATGTTGCGCTTCGTGGTCATAGAGTTTATAAGCTTCACTGAAAATCTTTCCGCAGCCAGGAAACATGCACCTGGCTTTGAAGACCGGATGCTCTTTTCTGTGTATGAGAAGCTCTGCGTTGGAGTCAAAGCTAGCTTTGCAATTTAAATGAATGCAAATATAAGGCTTGGTGCCACAATGGACCTGGAGGTGGTCGTTGAGGTGATTGACATTAACAAACTGACGCCGGCAATACTGACAAACTATCTTGGAGCTCTGCATTTCGAGGAAGCGTTTCGCTTCTTCAACTTCCCCATGATCCTTCACGTGGGCAATAAGATTCCGGAAGTACTTAAAACCCTTTCTACAGTTTGGAACAGGGCAAATGTTACCCTCCCCTCCATCTGCTTTGACTCCAGCAACTTTGGTCTTTGGGCCCACCGCATCTCCATTGTACAAACTGCCAAAGTCTCTACCGCAGTTGCTTTTCATTTTGGTCTTCACCGCTGAAATTGTGGGGGCAGGAGCTTTTTCAGTTGCCAGTTTCTTAGTGGTTTTCATTGCAGCCAAGCGCTCTTTGCAAGACGACTTTACATGTGAGGCCACATGCGGCTCCAAGGTCTCTCTGGTTTCAAACGTCTCTGTGCATATCGGACAGCTGTAATATCCATCTTTGAAGTGAGTCTGAGCATGACGGACTATTCGGTGGCCAAGAAACTCCTTATCGCACAATACACAATACTGCATGTAAGCCTGCCAATTCCTAAACCGCGCAGATACAAACCCTTTCTCCCTCAACTTCTTAATTTCTCTGTTTTTCTGTTTCTGGTCTTCTATTTCGTTAAGTTCATTTGTAGCATCCAAAAAGCTTTCAGAAACGTCCTTGAACTCCAGAGGCAGGCCAGAATCATTGCATTCTTCGGGATGATCGTCATTAAGCTCATCGATGGAGGACACTATGGATGCCTCCTCGCCCATTAGACCTAAGCAATGGCGCTTTAGTGTTTTCCAATCCCAGAACTCGGGGTCAAAACGCCACTGAGTTTTAAAAACCAGGAGAAGGTCACAACGTAGGGAATTGGGTACTGGAAGGTTCTCCTCCTCAACCTTTTGATCCGGCTCGTTGTAAAGAGTTTCCACTGCGTAGTACGAGTCCACTGTTGGTTCAAGAAGAAACTCAGTCAGCTGACAAGCCCGTTTCACCTCCAGATCAGAAGGAAGCAGGCAGGAGATGGTTTTGCAAATGTTGGCTTTGCTAGCTGCATCACAGGACTCCATACGCAGAGCACGTATACACATCTCAATGCAGGCTGGCAATCCAGTCTTGTCCATCTGTACAGAAAGTAAAGAAAAATAGTTAATGATTTAATAATTTCTCCATCCCAGCACAGGCAATAAAGGGAGGGTATACTCGGGCTGAACAGTAGTTGCTCACCTCTGACTGGATCACTTTAATGAAAAACAGAAGGTGGAACACATTTTTTGCCAGGCGAGACATCTGCCTGCACCTCTCCAGAAATCCTTGGTCGGTGGTCTCTAATCGCTTCAGAAGCTTGCTCCAGAAAAGTGTAAGTTCCCTGAGAGACACAGAGCGAGAAAAAGAGGGGATGAGTCAGAGTAATCATAAGATTCTGATCCACAATAGCAGTTAAATCATCACCACCCATCACCTTGCAGAGCTTCCAATTGTAATGCATGTTTCGATTGTCTCTGAGGGTCTGCATTTCAATCTGGAGGATGATTTTGCATTTATTCTAACTGAAATATTTTCTTTTAAAAACAAAGCCCTCCATCTATCCACGCATGACTCACCAAGCGCAGTAGGTGTCTTCCTGGAGGAGCTGTCGGCTCAGGAAGCCAGAGCACAGCGTGAACGCTCCTTTCTCATCTCCATCCGCCTCCAGGTTACAAATCATCTCCAGAGCGTCCCGACAGTCCACCTTTGACAGCTACAGTGAAGGAGGATTAAACAGTTACTACTGTGTTTGACATTTTGATTTCCTTGAGTCTGTAACATTTACTGAAGTGGATCACCTTCAACAACACCCCCACAGAGACTACCTCTTTGTGATATCAATGACTAAGCTTACCTTATTTTAAGCTTATCTGATTATCATAAACCTTTAACTAGTCATTATTTCCCATGGAATTAATTTTCTTATCTTAATGCAACACTTAACATGTTATACCTATTTTTTGCATGTTCATGAAATTCTTCGCATGAAATTATTTGCACAATATCTCTCTCACTATTCCTGACCATTGCGGTGTCTTTCAAAATGAGCCGTTTCAGGGCTCTGTCACTTTTACGCAAATAAGCTGTTGCTGGCCACACCCACCCCATGCTCAAACTGCGTGTTTACCACATGTGAAAATGTCAGAAAACAGAGATGCTATCAGCCCTATATACTGGACCTGAGTCGCACCCAGAATGAGTTGAACTCAACACTTCATGGTGACTCGCCTTTGCCTGTAGCTGTAGAGCTAAACAGCTCTTCACATTACATTGAATATTCTTCTGTTTAAATAAATATCCATCTGGTTAAAAAACTAATGTTCACATTCCTCATGTGTGCATGTATATGTGTGTGTTAGGAATGAATGCGTAAAAAAAAAAGGGGGGTAATTGCATGGTTATGACTTTTTGACCAGATCCTTTTCTGGATAGGGCAGCTCTGTAACTTGGAGGCCGAGACAGGAACACGTTGCTCGGCCCAGTGAGCGGAAAGTTTAGGTCTAAAAACAGACAGACGGATCGCTTGATAAGAGGATCATTCTCTTTAACACATGCAATTTTAAACATTTCGTAGCATCTGAGACTATCCGGTCTAAAATATCACCTCAACGCAAAGCGTTTAGGAGAGAACCCAGAGGAACAGCCCGATCCCATGGACCTGGCACTCGGACCCAAACTGAGCACGCCTACCTGTGACACACTAACAAAATCCCCTACAGCCTCCGTTGGCGAGTTTATTTTGAGTTCCTTGTGTGCATGGGCTTGGTATGCAATTGCAGCAGTGATGAATTATATGACTGTGAGGTTTCCTACCACTTAATATGATGAAAAAATAGTTCCCATTATTTCTGCAAACACAAACCCCCTGCAGACCCCAGCACCGCTCTCGTCCCTGAGAGGACCCTGCTCACCTCCTCCATCAGAGTCTGCTGTGAGGCGACGGTGCACAGACACACCAGGTAAATCTGCTTGAACTGCACCCTCCGTTCTTCAAACTCCAGGAAGTCCGAACAAGCTTTAGCCAGCAGCACTGCTTTATCCATGCAGTTCTCTTTAATCAGGTACTTCAATCGCATGTGCTGCAGCTCTGGCCCTTCACGGGCGAGGAACTCATGAACTGCAGGAGAACAGGGAACACACAGGTAATGAGTTAAAGAGTTGCACGTTCCTGGTGAATATGAACATAAGTTACACCTTTATCATTGTCAATTTCTAAAGGCGAAACAAAATTCTAAGGCACGGTGTGAGGCATAGAGTTAAAAAACAGGAATAAAATAAGATGCATTAAATAACAAAATGAAGAGTAATAGTAGTATGCTGAAATACACACGAACAGCATTGGGAAATAAATAGGAAAACACAAATTGCACTGGGTGGTCATAATGTATTAGAACAGAACAAAGAGATCAACTGAAACAAGACAAATAACAACACAACCCCAAAACCAATTAGATTCAAGTAGAATTAATGCCATATCAGCTACAATGGTGGTCATGGCTGAAAGGTAAAACAAACACTAAACTATGAAAAACATAAGACTTAAATAAACAAATAACTCAAATAAGATTTTTAAACTTTACATGGCGGTACCTGATTGAAACAGCTTTTTTACTACTTTGGCTGTAAAATCATTAGATCATGTTACTCAGAGCAGAATAACAGAGTAGAATATTTTTCACTGACAAGGTCATGCTACAAAACTGACATTCCCCAAACTGAAAACTAAATTAAATGCACAATATTTTTGTCTAACAACTAAACAACAAACTTTCCGACCAATAAAACCTGTCTTAGTTATAACCTGGTCTAATCAGAACAATTGAGCCCAGTCTCAAAGAACTGGTCCAGCCTGGCGTCTTCTCGTCATCACTACAGATACAATATTTAAGTATTTTTTAATTTTGAGTGTACACATAATGTTCTAAAATAGAAAATAGCAGCGATGGCCTTATCGGGAGTTTAAGGCTGATTCTATTTACCGTATTTATCGCCCTATAAGACGCACCTTTTCTTCCCCAAAACTGGGGGAGAAAAGTTGGTGCGTCTTATATGACAAATATACATTTTGTGTGGTGCTGCTCGCAGTCCTCTTTTTATACTGTGTGCTCCAAAAACGAGACGAGCCGCGACGTTAATGCTGGTCATGTGACGACAACGAAACGAAATCTATAATGTATTGATGTTGACGAATAAGAACGAGACTAAATGTGATTTACAATATAAAAACTGTGCTAAAGTGTCTCTTCATTTTCGTTGGCTAAAACAAGGCGAGACGTTTTTTCCTGTGTGGTAGGGAAGGGAGAAAAAGGTAAATGGACGCTCGACCTTAGAGATTAACAATGTTACGTCTCAAAACTTCTGTCCATTGTGCAGCACTGTGAATTAGACTTTAGATTCTCTGCTGGAACCCGAACCCGGTCCGATATTGCCTGCCACCACCCTCGGCTCAGACCGGGCCGTGATGCAGCATGAGTTGCTCAGAGCTCCAGCAGTGCGGGCTGTCGTTTATAAACGCCCCCACAGTTCAGAGTGTGTGTTATAACGGCCCACGTATAAAATTTTAATGATTACAGTCAATTTGTCGGGCCGGGCTGGTTTCAGACACAAGTGCACTGGTTTGCGTCATGCCGATTTTCATCAGTTTTCTGGGCTCTAATGTAAAGGAAATGTATCCAGAGTGGACAAAAGTCTTGATTTTCCTCCTTTAAAATTGGGTGCAATTTTTGTCAAACTCCGGTCCTTGAAGTTAGGTTTCCAGCGCAGTTTGATCGATCAAGCACAGTCACCAATCCTGGAAATTAACTGGTGAGGAGACCCAGGAGATTCTGATCAGGGAAATCAGCAGAACCTGCTGGGCCACGGTTCTCCAGGACCGGAGCTCCACACCCTGCTCTAACCACGAGGCAACCAGGGGAACACTGTGGATCTGAGTGGAGAGAAATAAGAGGCAGGTACCCTTCGCTTCCTGCGGCGCCTCGTTGCTCAGGATGCTCTGTAGTGTGCTGTCGGCCCAAACGCCTCCATCCTGAGAGACAGCCGACAGCAGCCGCAGCTGGGGGACCCCGTTCTCCAGCAGGAGGGAGTGGGCCATCTGCACACAGCAGCACAAACAATTTCACTAACACACACACACACACACACACACACACACACACACACACACACACACACACACACACACACACACACACA
>JBBKCR010000148.1:16106797-16125458 GCA_037577295.1 Ladigesia roloffi | reverse complement strand
TTTTCTATGTAAGTGTTATTATCCTGTTTTGTGTTGGTCCTCGCACCAGTTTAAGTTTCTGTTTCAGTTCTGTAAATTAAACCCCTAAAATGGAACCTCTGCTTCGACCTGCTTCCCTTCCCCTTACCCGAGGTAGCTTTCGGGCTACGGCTGAGGCCGCAGCTCGTTACAATACAGAAGTGAATAATTCTGATGGACCTCTGTTCCATAGTAACTGCTTAGTATAGAAGCTTGTAATTTATCAGGCTGATTGCATACAAAAGGGGCCAAGGTGGGAGCAGGTTTTGAGTCCCACCTCATGGACTGTCAGGTATCAGAAGATGTGCAGAGAGGAGTGCCTGTGCAAAAAGAGGTTTCCTGCAATAAGCCATTAAACCTATAACTGAACTCTGCTCGTGCCTCAGAACTGCCTCCATTCTTGCACTCAGGCAGATGTAAGGCCTAAAGTGGGGGATTGTATGGCTGAAAACATTCCGCGCCAAATCACAGATTGTACAAATAGCTATATATTTGTCATATAAGATTATCTAACCAGTCATGCTCAACAATGCTGTGAATGTGCCGCTACCTCAGAAATTTTACTATGAATGTGATAGAGAACAATTGGAAAAAGTGCTGATAATTTTGCCACCCATACTTTCAATGTCTCACTAATGGAATGTACAAAGAAATCTACGGAGACATTCTATATGAGGGGTGCTGTGTGGTGGTATTAGGGCCCATGATTTGCATGTCAGTTTCAATGTTCTCTTTGTACATCCCACACCTTCATCTTGCTGAGCACATGTCTAAAAAAATATGCCTTGTAGGCTGTCTCCAGTCCTCAGCAATTTCGTGTTTGGTAAATAAATCCTGAGGACCACTGATCATTAGCTAGGAAAAAAAAATTGGTTGCCTTGGATGGGGTTTTGACGTTTTCAACCAGTGTCGGTGGCAAGGTGTAACATCGGGTGACCCACTAGGGGGGTTATCGTTCAGTCCTTAGCTTCCTTCTGATCACACCAGCCTCTGATTAGATAATAAGAAAAACCTGCTGGTGTGACCAGGGGAAATTGGGAATTAGTCGGGATTGGCTTTGGTTAAACTGAACTCTGCTCGTGCCTCAGAACTGCCTCCATCCAGCGGGATTGGCTTTTGTGTATATAGAGGGGTGTGGACTGTCATTAGCTGCCTGGGTTTCTGAAAAATGAAGTAGCCTGGCGCAACAAATGGACCAACCATGAAAAGAAAGGCAAAGAACTGGCTAGGGAGGAGCCACTCCCCAGGGAACTGGTCCTGGGGAGAACGATTCTTAACTATTTGCAGGATCTGGGCTATTGGAGGCTGAGTAATGTGAGTGGGACCCAGCAGGGTTGTGAGCAGGCTGGGAAGTGCCGGTTTTCCACAGCTGAAATGCTGTGTGGTGGAGAGTCAGAGGACGATGAGGCTGAACCAGGCTTCTGGTGGGACAGATGGGCGGAGACCCCAATATTTCCACCAGAGCAGATCGAGGACCCTTGTGTCTCCGACTCAAACCTAGAGGATCTTTAGCCTTTATTTCAAGAGATCCCAGGGAATGAGGCATGAGAGGCGCGGGGTTCGCATTGTACCCATCTGCGACATAAGTATGCCAGTCTGTTGGTTTGAACTCCCTGTCTGTCTGTAACCTGTTTGGCTGTCTCTGGTCCGTGTTTCTCCTCTCTGTATTCTCACTCCAGTTCTAGGAGGCCCTTTTCCTGGTTCCCGGTTTTGTTATTTTGAGAAGCACGGAGCCCCCTATGCAGGGGCGTAGGTAAGGCGGGGTAAATATGGACGATTCATGGGGCCCAGCATTCAGGGGGCCCAGGGAAACCCTCTAATATTTAACCATCCATTAGAGTAAAAAATATTCACAAATTTTTTTTGTATTTTTTAATCCAGTTTATTAATGAAATGTAATGAGGATTTTAATTGATGTTTAGTTTGTAACAATATTTGTATAGCCTGACCTCCCAAAGCCCCCCCCCAACACCTTCCACCCCTTTGTTCACAAATGTATGAGGTACACCTGTGCACTACTCATGATGTCAGATCAGCATCTTGATGTGGCATGCCTGTGAGGTGAGCTGGATTATGTCAGCAAAGCGGAAGTGCTCACTATCACACATTTAGACTGATTTGTGAACAATGTTTGAGAGAAATGGTAAGATTGTGTATCTGGAATAAATAATAATAGGCTAATAGGAAACTCCATTAGTAGTGCGCGTGTGTTGGTACGGTTTGGGGGAAGCATAGGGCCCAAAAAGATTTTCTTTCAGGGGGCCCAAAATTGCTAGCTACGCCCCTGCCCCTATGTTCCTGTCCAGTCTCGAATGTAGAGTGTATTGCCCCCGTTCCTGTTCCCCCTCCCTATGTGTTTTCTGCTTCTCTGAGGCCAGCGTGTCCTTGAGTTTAGTCAAGGAGCGTGTGCTGTGAGAGCAGGGTTATGTGTTTGTCCCTGTTGTCCCTGTCCCTGTCTGTAAGGCCCTGGTCGGTGCGACTCCCGTCTGTGGGGTTCCCGTTCGTGTGGTTCCCGTCCGTCAGGTTCCCGTCCGTCAGGTTCCGGGCTGTAAGGTTCCCATCCGTGGGTTACCGTCCGTGAGGTTGGACGGTGGAGCCCACAATGGTGAGCCTCAGGATAGAAGAGCCCAGGAGGGTGGAGCCCAGGAAGGTGGAGCCCAGGATGGGGAATCCAGGACAGTGGTGTCCAGGATCGTGGTGCTCCTCTCTGCCCCGTTTTCCCATCAGCTTTGTTCCTGTCAGCCCTGTCCCAAGTCCTGGTTCCTGGTTTAGGTTTGTCTGTGTTTTCATGGGGGAGTTCAGATCCCATGTTGTGACTGTCCTGTTTTTGTGTGTCTTCAGTCTTGTTCCCTGCTTCTTGTATTCCTGTCCCTGTTCTTGTTTGTCTGTCCGACTGTCAGGTTTCTTGTTTCGCGTCAGGTTCCAGTTCGGTTTATCCCGGTCCAGTTGTCCTCGGTCCCTGTTTGAAGTGTCAGTGTCTTGTTTCTCATTTATGCTTCTGTTTTTATCTTTCAGGTTCGTGTTCCTCCCGTTTTACCCTGACCTCTGTGTCTGTCCTGGTCCCCCTCGCCGAAAGCCACGTGTCCCAATGCACTCAGTGCTGAGTGGAGCCAGTGCTTTCTGTTTAATTTTGTTGTTCGTTTGAGGAGCATGAGCCTTGTATGTTTGGATGTTTTCTGGTCCCTGTGTTTGTCTTGTAACCCTGTTCTGTCTGTTCCCCGTTCAGACCCGTGTTCCTCCTGGTTTTCCCTGGGCCTGGTCCACGTGGCCAGCATCCCCTGTCCTCGTCCAGTTGGCCCCGGCCATCTGGGTGTTCTCAAGCTGGGGCTCCTGTTTCTGTTCTGTTGTTCATTTGAGGAGCTCGGGTTCCCTGTCTGTGTTCCCTGGTTCTAGTCTGTCTGTTTCCTGTGTCTGGTTTGGTTCTGTATCCCTGGTTTATTGTCAAAGGAATGTGTATTCTGTTTTGGTGTTGTTGTGTTGTTGTCATTAAAAGTCTGTCCTTGTACCTTTGGCGTCCACCCCTTTTTCTTTCAGTAGCCCTAACCTTGACATTTATTATGTTGTATAGTTCCCTTATACACTCATGCACCTACATATATTAATGAATAGTACAAACATATTACATGTACAGTAATACAAATTTTTATCTTCCCATATAAAATATAAATCCAGTTCTTTTTGTGGTTTCGCTCACACACTTGGCCAATAAAGGCCATTCTGATTCTTTCATTTATTATTTTTATGGATATTTTTTTGGTAATTTTTCTTTTATGCCTTTGTGCTCATTTTGTCTTTGTCAAACAATTTGAAGGATCTCTGTATGTGATTATATGCAATAGTGTTCCTGTTCGGGTTCTAACCACTGATAAAAGGGGTGAAAGGGAACAAACAGATAGGATTCTGAATTGACTACACTCACATTACCCAGTGAAGAACTGTCAAAGGAGCTGACAAAATAGACAACGGAAGTAGATACAGGGTAAATATACCTAATAAAATCTCTTTCCCCTCTTACTCCTAAGTCAATATTATTTTAATGTGAGCACATTAGGAACCCACTGAAAGGTTCACAGTGGTGGAGTAGTGTGTGTAGTGTGTGGTGCATGCTGAATCAACAGTAGAGGCCTGTTGGTGGCCAGCCAGAATTGAGTTGCTTTTATCCATTTAGATGACAAGCAACTGGGCAAGTTTTTGAATAATTAATCTTCTTGTATATTTCTTCACATTAAACAAAGTAAAGGAAACACTCACCATGGATATTCATCCTGTTTACACTTGTACTTGACAAATAAATAATCTAATTCCAGTTTTTTTTCTGTGCTCTGTTTATGGTGTCAAAAACTAACTTTGTCCTGAAACTATTTTCAAGTGGAAAGTGAGCAACATAGATAAATTGATTTGAGGAAATGCCCAAGAGCTGTGTGTAAACCTCAATAAAAATAAGTCCTGAGTGCTTCAAGATTCCATTTATATGCTTTCAAAAAATGAAATCTAACTGATTTGACCCAGCAGTAGGTAAAATTTGTATTAAAATGCAGTTAAAATGAATTAAAACATATTTATGTGTCTTGGTTCAGATTGGCTTATAGCTGTCTTGGCCTTTATGAAGGGATCAAGTGTTTTAAAACAAAGTATAACATACATTTTATATAGGGCAAAGGGTCTTAGGACCACCATCCTAATATTCAAACTTGGTGCAGTCAGGTATCCAAGGGCGATCAATTCACTGGACGAAAGCAATTACTTTTAGTATTTACCTTTTAATTTTAAAATGAATTCCCTTTTTCCCTAAAACTGGATCTATATTTCTCAATTTTTTTTGCATCGTTTGAATTAAAATGTGTTTCTCAAGTTTCATCTCTTTCGGACCTGACGGTACTGCAGACATCCTGTTATATCAGTGAGACCAAGTGTACCTCAACATTTGTCTCTCCTTATAAAATATTAATTTACATAAATATGCACAGATAAATAAAGCCTCATTCATTAAAAAGTGGGAAATTTGATTATGAAAACATCCAACATCCTCAGTCCATTGTTTAATCTGAATATAGCTCTATTTTTGAAGATTTGCTCCTGAATATTTTACCGTTCAGAATCATTCTGAGGGCCTTTCTATACCATGCATAGAAGAATGCATACACAATTGGATTGCAGGTGGAATTGGAGTAACTAATCCAGCCAAAGAAATCCATTAATTGGGGAGGGGCCTTCAAACCATGAACAATATCACCAATACTGAAGATTAAAAGTGGAGCCCAGGACACCAGAAACACTCCCATGACAGTGGCTAATGTTTTAGTGGCCTTTCTCTCCCTCCTACTAACAGCTGGTTGTCCTTTTGCCTTATTCATCTGAGAGTATCTGTTGTGTATTGAACGTGACTGTCTCTGTGCAACAAGATATATTTTCAGATAAATACTCAGCATGATGATGGTGGGGAGGTACATGGAGAACACAGACAATAATAAAGCAGTTTTGGGCCCTAGAATCATCATACACACTCCCTCACACAAAATATCACTGTAGTCTTTGATGTCACGAGCACTGAGCTCCAGAAACACCACCCCAAATCCCACAGCTACAGAAACAGTCCAGCAAACAGCGATCATGAGCAGAGTGGCATGAGGGGTCATTTTACTGTGGTACAGCAGGGGGTGACAGATGGCATAATATCGCTCCACAGAGATGAATGAAAGGTTTAAAACAGAGGCTGTGCACAGCATTATAACAAGGCTGTTGTATATTTTACAGAACATGTTCCCCAAATACCAGCAGGTCTCCACGGAGCGTATCATGCTGGGAGGCATCACCACATTTCCCACAAGCAGGTCGGCCACAGCCAGAGAGAGAGTGAGGTAGTTGGTCGGCGTGTGCAGCTGCTTGAAGTGAGCGATGGACACAATCACCAGGAGGTTTCCCACCAATGTGAAGAGTATGATGGCACTGATGATGAAATAAGTCACGACTCTCACATTCAGGGGATAGACGACCTTCGGGCACGAGTTAGGAAGATGTTTGTAGCAAAGAGTTACACTCCCGTTCTGGTTTACAGCCCCATCCATCACGTTATTCCTTTTCCTGCGAGGAAATGCGAATAAAAACAGCTGAGAATAAATGTAGATACGCATAGACAAACATTTTTAAATAAACATTAAAAAAATCTTGATCAATTCTGAATCATTAAGGATGTAAAAGGAATGCAGTTTGGGCATATTCTACAATAGAATATTGATCAACAACAAGCACATTTTCTTTACTTTCTTCTTCTCATATCAAATTTCCCAGCCATACTGTCTTTCATTTCCAACCTTACCTCTGCCTGCGCTCAAGGGCCATGCCAGTTCTCATTTATAGGTTGGCCTCTAGCTTGCACTCTAAGCGTCCTTCTAGCAGCCACTCCTCTCTGCAGATCCCCAGATGGTAGGCAATCATAATAATAATTATTGAATAATTTATGTACTTTAAAACTTAGAGTGTGTAACCAAAAGTGTAATAACTTTACAATTTTAGCCAGACGTTTCAATCTGAATTTAATCAGACATCAGACTCTGATGGTAAAACAATGTGATTGGGGGTCAAAGTAAATTACATAGGTATAGTACAAACTGATTACTGTCCTACCTGCAGGTGAACTAGGTGGAACATGCTGATTGCAGCCACTCTTTCCATTGTTTTGTTTCTAAATGTTAACAATATTAACTTTGTTTCTTTCTCAATATTAAGATACTTCATACTGTATGTTGCTGTGTAGAACTGGCTTTTATATACTCACTAACATCAATCAAGAAACCCTTTTTTGATGCATTCATGGTGGTGTATTTGCTGTTACTTCATATTTCTACTCAGGAATGGAGTTATACAGGAGTACCTGTTAATGACATTTCACTCTTCTGGAGGTTTTTAGCTGATAGTGAAGGTTACCATGATGCTCTTAACCAAAGATAAATGAGGATTGAGATTTAATTATACTAAAAAAAACAAAGTCAAAATCCAACCACACAGGAAAGGCCTGTTTGGGTCATTAAAACCCCTCCCCCAGACCATCATGTACAGGCACAGCCCCACCCTCAAGGTTGTCATAGTAGTGACTTAACAAATTGATGAACAAGAGAAAATCATTGTCCACAAAATGGAAAATGTGAGTTTTTTGTCCACAATCAGAAACAAAATAATCAAACTGGTTGGGCTTGACTAAAGAAACTCATTTGTGTGAAGTGTGGGTTTGACAGGGTGAAGCCCTAATGCCGACAGATTGACATAAATATTTTCACACCCCAAAGTTCAACAGAGGAAGAATTTAATCACTTTTTTGGCAGTCAGTTGTTGACACCAGTAGTTAATTTGCTGTGGAGTCATCTTTTTCTCTCAGTTTCCCACTTTTAACTGGCTCATGTGGCACCGGGCCAAAACACGTTGGCCTGATAGGCATACTGCAGGGGATCCAGAGTGTCTGGGATGTTGCTCTGGATGTAGGCTAGCACGACTTTCTCAAAACACTTTGCAATGATAGGAGTGAGTGCAACTGGTCTGTAGTCATTAAGGCATGTGACTGGGATTTTCTTGGGGAGGGGGACAATGGTTGCAGTTTTGAAGCATGTGGGGATGATGCTCTGGCTGAGGGAAAGATTAAAGATTAAGGTGAGAACATGAGCCAGCTCTTTAGCCCACGCTTTAAGGGCTCGTCCAGGGATGTTGTCTGGTCCTGTTGCCTTGCGGGGGTTGATCTTTTTCAGGGCTTTGTATACTTGGTCTGCTGAAACTGCTGGTGCGGTGGAGGGTTGGGAGATCTGGGGGTTCTGGAGGGTCTGGGAGTTCTGGAGGGTCAGGGAGTTCTGGAGGGTCTGGGAGGTCTGGAGGGTCTGGGAGGTCTGGGATGTCTGGAGGGTCTGGGATGTCTGGGAGTTCTGGAGGGTCTGGGAGATCTGGAGGGTCTGGGAGGTCTCAAAGCGGGTGTAAAACATGTTGAGATCATCCAGCAGACTGCCTGCAGAGCTGATGGGGCTGCTGGTGGCCCTATAGTCTGTGATGTGCTGCAGACCTTGCCACATTCATCCAGGGTCTGCAGAAGAATAGAAGCCATCCAACTTCTCTCTGTACTGCGTCTTAGCTGCTGTGATGGCTTTTTTCAGTCCGTACTTCGCTGCTTTGTACTCTCTCATTGCCTGATCTGAAACAAGGGAACGAGTTTTCAGCATGAGTCCTACCTGACGTTTGATCCAGGGCTTCTGGTTGGGGAACTTAATAATTTGTGTGGTGGGCACAATATTGTCAACACAGATGCTTATGAACCCAGTCACATACTCAGCATAGTCCTGAATGCTGACAGATAAGTCCTCCATTGTGGCTGCAGTTTAAAACACATCCCAGTCTGTCTGGGCAAAGCAGTCCAGCAGGATACTCTCTGTCTCTGGGGTCCAGAGTTTCACATGTTTTGTGACAGGCTTTGATTGTTTCAGTCTTCGCTGTAAGCCGGGTACCTGAACAAAGAAATATGGTCTGACTGTCCAAAGTGGGGATGTGATGCGGCTCTGTATGCACCGCGTATATCACTGTAGACATGGTCTAAGGTGTTCTTGTAATGGGTGGGAATATATATGTGCTGGTGGTATCTTGGAATTACAGTCCGTAAGTTGCATCTGTTAAAGTCACCAGCAGAGATAAACACAGCGTCTAAATGAGATGTCTCTAACGCACTGATGACGTCGTGGAGTTTGCTGAGCGCCTCTGTGGAGTTAGCCCACGGCGAGATGTAAACAATGGCCAAGAACACGGCCAAGAACTCTCGGGGTAAATAGTACGGGCAGCATTTCAGCATTAAAAATTCCACGTCTGGCGAGCAGTACTTGTGGACAGTCTGTACATCTCCACACCACGAGTTGTTAATAAATGCACACACACCTCCACCGATTGCCTTATCCAGCTTGTTTTCCAGGGACCACACGTTGGCCAGTAAGAGGGAGTGGTGGCCGGCTAGCCCAAGCTTTTAGCTTAGCATGGAGTCCCCCTCACTTGCCTCGCTTGCGTCGCAGTCTCCGAAGCGCTCTTCTGGGGTCAGTGGGCTCGCTGGGGCCCGATGCTTCATGGCCATCCTTGGAGTGGTAGCGGTGCTGGTGCTGGTGGCTACTGGGGCGAACAATGACTTGAAGCTCCGGTGGTAAGAAAAGAGTAAATTCCAGATTAGTATGTGTGTTACCGATGTCCAGTAGTGCCTGTCTCACGTATGTTAACAGTGCACAACACTTATCCAGTGCAAAAAGAACAAAGAATAGACAGAAAATAAAAATAAACCGGCATTTGAGCGCGGAGCGAGCGAACACGTCTACCTCGAGGGGCACCATGATGTGAGTTCTGCCTATGTGCCCCTCTACAATCACACTGGACCCCCCTCGGCCCCCCTAGTAATTTTTGTTTAGAACCTCCAAGCCACCACCATCATATGCACAGAAAATGATGGAACCAAAATGGAGGGCCTAAATGAACATAAAAATATTGCTGGGCCCTAGAAAATGGGGTGGGACACTAAAGCAGCCAGAGGAAAATAAGAACATATGGAGCAAAGGAGAATGACTGTGGAACAGAGATATCCAAGGACTTAGCACTGTTACAGGATACAAGATCACCTAAAACTTGTAGAGACAACTGAAATAATATTCCATTTACGGGCCTTATTCATGTCTGTTTGGAATAGAGATTCAACATAAAGTGAGTCCCTCCTTGAGTCTGTCACAGATGTACAGTCCTCTGGCTCCCTCTGATGGTCAAAAAGGGGAGTTTTGACAGCTTGCCTAATGTCAGGTTCTTTGAGCATACATAAATTCAGGATGAAATTAATTTGTAATGGTGTTTATGAACGTGTGTCCCTGATGACCTCTTGGATTTCTCAGTCAATGCACTCAGAAAAATGAATTATGGCATAGATTATGTTTAGGTATTTGCATCTACTTTTGAATGTAAATATTCAATTGTTAATTGTGAAAACAATGAAATTGAATCAGTTAAAACTGATTTAAATATGATGAGGTTTGGATCAACAAAATGTATTTAGATTGTTTACATTAGGTTTATTTGAAGATAGTTAAATCTGCCGTTGTTTATTCAAATCACACTGAGCTTATTTGTATTATTAAACACGTCATTCTTAATTGTTTCATTTAAATGTGACTGAAAAATACATAGCACAAAAAGTTTATTGGCCTGTTTCTGTTCAACAGAACTGCATTAAAAGCATTCAGTTATTAAGTCTACTCCCATCCTCTGCTGTCTCATCCTTGGACCACATCTGATGAGGTGATTCCCTATTGGCCCAGAACCAGGTCCAAGACATGTAGAGTTCACGTTTGGCATGGTGTGGACACAATCAGTAATCCCAGTAACCCCACCTCCTTAAACTTTTTTTGTGGTGGCGGAGCTGTCATCTTCCTCTTTAATGACCAGGGCTATGGTTTAAAATGTATAAAATTCAATTTTATGATTGTACAAAATATGTATAAAATGTCCCTGTGTGTGTTTTCTATCCACACAATGGTCAAGAGACCCAACTCTTCCCAAAAATATGAAATTTGGTTTAGTTCCCTGATTAAATTTATAGATTAGGATAAAACAATTCTGTTTGTTGTACCGTAGGCTACAATAAGAGCTGTGACATATTACTGTACTGCACCCTTTTTTTGGATACCCACTGTTGTTCCTAAATTCTAGGCTAAGTATCAAATCCATACATCAAAAGCATTGCAAAGATGTGCATGTTGGTCATTCTGATATGTGATTGCAGATATAATCAGTTTTCCCCTTTTTGGCAAAACCAGTTTTACCGTAATAGTAATAAATTTATTTTTTCAAGGCTGCCAGAGGCCTTTTCTTAATGGTTGCTGGCTTGTCTATGTCTGAAAAAGGGTCACACTGCTCATACATGGCCCTCAGTATATGTGGCACTGGGTTTGTATGACACACACTTTGATTCAATAAATTTAGCTGGCTTATCAGGGCATTGATTAATTTGCATCAGCTCTGGAACTGTGAAGGTTTGTGTCTTTCCTGCATTTGTATTACACCAGCAGTTACCTGTCTGTTCACCAGATACTTCTCCAGCTGGTGTGAAACAGTAGATGTGGGAAACACAAAGCTTTGCAGGTTGACAAATGGCGATCTGTGGCAGTATTAAAAACATTAAAAAAACTGTAAATAATGCAAATATTTGTATGAATTAAAAAGAAAAAAGGAAAAAACTGCAAGGTTTTATAACACATCACGACACATAGGTCACAACTGGTGTTTGAAAGCTCTTCTTCAAGGTGTGCACTGTTTAAGCAATGTACCTACTCCACATCAGTAAAAAAGCTAAGGAGATATTGCTGGTGATTTTCTGGGAATGCACTGGATCCTATTTTGAATGCAGCTCCATCCTTGAGGAATTGCTCATAAATATTTTGCCCAGTAAAATGACCTTGAGGGCTTTTCTAAACCACCTGTAGAAGAACGCATACACGATTGGATTACAGGCTGAGTTTGAATATGCGATCCAGCAAAGTATGTCAAACAGATGTGGTGAACCAGCTTGACCAGC
This sequence comes from Ladigesia roloffi, assembly GCA_037577295.1. Taxonomy (NCBI): domain Eukaryota; kingdom Metazoa; phylum Chordata; class Actinopteri; order Characiformes; family Alestidae; genus Ladigesia; species Ladigesia roloffi. The sequence goes on along the minus strand of JBBKCR010000148.1, from coordinate 16,113,874 downwards.
AACATTCATGGTGACACTGTAGATAGATAACGGGGCCCAAAAGGTCAGAAAGCCTCCCATTACAATAGCCAAGGTCTTTGTTGCTTTTCTGTCTTTCTTGCTAATGGTGGGCTGTCCTCTGGACTCATCTACCTGAGAGACAGCACTGAGGACTGAATTGGACTGTCTCTGTGCAACAAGGTATATTTTCAGATATATGCTCATCATGACAATACTGGGAAGATACAGAGACAATGCAAAAAATAACAAACATGTTATGGGGTCTAGAACCACCACACACATCCCCTCACACAGAATGTCACGGTGAGCTTCAATACCCAGACTGTTTAGTCCTGAATATACAATTCCCACAGCGGTGGAGACTCCCCAACACACAGCGATCATGGACAGAGTGGCATGAGGGGTCATTTTACTGTGGTACAGCAGGGGGTGACAGACGGCATAATATCGCTCAACCGAGATGAATGAAAGGTTTAAAACAGAGGTAAAGCCCAGTGTGATGTCAAAGCTGCTGAATATTTTACAGAACATGCTCCCCAAGTACCAGCAGGTCTCCACAGAGCGCATCATGCTGGGAGGCATCACCACCCCTCCCACCAGCAGGTCAGCCATGGCCAGAGAGAGAGTGAGGTAGTTGGTCGGTGTGTGCAGCTGCTTGAAGTGAGCGATGGCCACGATCACCAGGAGATTTCCCACCAAAGTGAAGAGTATGAGGACACTCATGATGGTATATGTTACAAGTTTCACTGTGAGGGGATAGACGAACTTCTGACAGGAGTTCGGATGATTTTCATAACACAGAGAAGTGTTCCCCATGCTCCAGGTGTAGCTTGTGCTGACGTCCATCACGCTTTCTAAGTAAAGAAACATAACATCAAGAATAAAATGACTGTTATGTAATGCATTGCTCCATTTTTTTCTCAAAACTATTTCACCGTTATATAATTTAAATGATGCACAGAAAATATTGCACGATATTATTCCATGGATAAGATCAGGGTTAATAGGCACAAATGGTACAGAAAAAATAGCCCAGGCTGTAACTGAGAACAGATCATATTAATGGCACATATACAATTCTGTTTTAGCCATAGTGCCTTACCTCCTCACACAAGACCAAAGGCAGCTCTGAGGAAAGAGCAGACTTTATTTATAGGCCTTCTGCCCTTTTCTGAAATACTCCTCTATGCTGGTCCCCTGATGCCTGACAGCCAATGAGCTGGTCACCAAAACATGTTTACCTTTTCTTTTTTCATAACATTGAGAGAAGAATAACAAAATGAGTGATAGATTTGGTTTTAGGTTAAGCATAATTTGAATTATATGCACTAACAGTGGCATATAATTGACTATCAGACAGGAAAACGCCTGTGGAATGCCTGCTACATTGAGTCAAAACTAAAATAACACTTTGGTCATGAAACCATATTTCCACTGCCTCAAAAAGTGCAGTGTCATCAGAGGGATTGGGTGGAAAGATGCTACGTGCTCAATGGAAGCCACAGGCCAGTACGCAAGTCCAATCTGGGCCTCCATGGTAGAGCTTAAAATGTAGGAGTAGAGAAGGGTGTGGAAATTTAGAACTAGATTAGAGACAGTGAACTCAGGTGCCAAGGCAAAGAGGATTAATGACAGTCAGGTGACAAGGCTACCAATGTCTTTCGATCAGAGAAGCTATGCAAGACTATGAGAATCAGGACTGAAACATGGAGCGATGCAAGGAGGTGGCCTATTCTGATAGACCAGGTTTCTGTTGCTTTAGGATTTTGCGCTTGCATTTACATTTTACTCGATTACAATTAAAAAATACAAATAATTTTCCTTTTAACAAATACAAATACGAATTAGCTCTGCACACCTCTATTATCTCTTTAATTCCTGCCATCATGCTGGGGATATGTTTAACCCCTCAGTCAAAACTGGCCTGAGGCAGTGTGTGAACTGACTCAGAGGAAGTGGCATCACTGTGGAAAGAATATTGATAGCGATGGAGACGGTGTTATCCAGAGGATCACATGCCAAACCTCAGTTGTTTTCCGGAACACCAGTCTTTCTAACGGAAATCTAATGTTCTGAAGGCAAGTGTCCACAGGACCAGATGGCCAGTGTGTCAGTTGGTAAAAGCTGATTTATGCATTTTAAAGCAAACAGTGATGCTGTGAAGGCTGACATCAGCTCATTCATGCCCACCAGGCAATATTCCATCACTTGCAAATGTTGTTTTGTCTCAGAAATGCTCTTGAGGGCAGGCTGATTTGCAGTGGTGGGACAGGCACAATACAGTAGGAGGTGATATTTGACACATTCTACTGAATGCAGTGGGGAGATGGACAGGGAGAAATTAAAGAGGCCTTTATTTTCATATTACAGCACAGCACAGTGTGAACAATGTGAAAATTTTCAGCATTAAACAAGCATTAAACTCAATCACCAATTGATGCAGTGGGCTACCATCAACAGGGGGGCCCCAGGGAGCAGTGTGTGTGGGGACAGTACCTTGCTCAAGTGTACCTCAGTGGTGCCACTAGTGGCCCTGGGATCCAAACCACTAGGCCTCCAGCTGCCCTCATTGGGGCTGTTAAAATAATTAGACATCTCCTTCTACTCTATCCAACCTTATTGCAATGTTAGACTTCACTGAAAGGTATGCAGCATGTTAAGAGGCACCAAAGGGAACCATGATCATCTCATGAATGCTGTAACAAAGTAGGAAAAATAAATTGGAAGATCGGAAGACAATTACATTACTGTAAATACATTTACAGTATTTAGCTGACGCCCTTATCCAGAGTCACGTAAAAAAGTGCTCAATTAATCTACAACAGTATCAAGGACCTGTAAAGCAAGACTTAAGTCAACATCCACCAGTCGCCTGTGGTACTGTAGCTCAGTACACCTGATCAACACGGTCACTGATAGCTACACATTATCAGGACATATAAGACAACACCTGTATAAGAAGGTAAAACAAGGCTAGGAAGGTGACCTTTTGAAAAATTTTATTGTAAGAAAGCGAAATAAGAGATGGTTAGTTGTCAAGGTGCTCCTTGACTCTGCCGATCTGATGGTGAGATGGAGTTCATTCCACCATTGGGGGGCCAAGACTGAAAAGAGTGTTGACACATGTTTCCCTCTTCTTTTGAGCAGAAGAGGATTAAGACAAGCTGTGCTTGAAGCCCTGAGAGGAAGAGTTGGAGCTTGACAATATAATAAATGGCAGATCCTTTGTTCAACAAGCATTTCTGGTGCACAGGGTCTGGAATTAAAGATATTTCCATTTCTTTCACACCAAACATTTTGTAAACATTCAGTTCCTGAAGCTGATTTTGGAAGGATCTGATACATTTCCGTGGGGTAGTGTTATGGGGGGCGGCGCGAGCCTTCCCCCATAAACTACCTCTAGAGAGGGCGAGGGATTCAGACAAGACCAAGTGCTCCATTCTGTGGGTTTTATTTAAACTCAAAACAGAAAGAACTGAAACCTGGCTCGATGGCTGTCAGGAAACTCCAAACACAGGACAGGACACAAAAGGAGATGAGGTGGGGGTGAGGCGATGGACAGATAGGGGATTCACAGACAAACCAGACTTAAATACATGAACTATAGAGACTTAAACAGGGAACAGGTGATAACAATAAAATAAACAGAACCTACAGACACGTGCTCCCAGACCATGTGACACAGAAACGAGTGTCAACATAAAAGTCTCTAAAAAACCCAGAAATACAAAGAATGTGAAAACCCAACAAACGGTGCACAAACCAAAAAACGGTGGCTAAAAACAGCCACCATCACAGTACCCCTCCTTCAAGGACGCCACCCATTACAACCAACAAAAGCAATCCCCTCAAACCCCCCACAAAGTCCAAAAATGAAATTCCAACACGGGCGGGCAGGGGAGATGGCGAGGGCAAGGACAACGCCCTTGCACCTCCCTATGTCTCCTCCTCAATGTCCATGATGTCGGGCTGTCTCTCCTGCCCGCCCGTGTTGGAATTTCGACTGACTGGGGCAGGACTGGCTGGTGCAGGAGCGGAAGGAGCAGGGCCGGCTGGAGCATGGCCGGCTGGTGCGGTGCCGGATGGTGCAGGACCGGCAGGTGCGGAACCGGTTGGAGCAGGGCCGGCTGGATCAGGGCTGGCTGGGACCCCTGCAATCCCCCCTAGAAACCCCAGGAGCCAGACCACTGCTGGAAAAAAACTAGCCCTGTGAGTTTCTACCTTTCCCTGTCCTAGCCCTGTGTAGGTGGGGCTAATGGGGACCTGCCCTACTAACAGAACGCCATCTTGTGGTCCTCTCTCCCAGACTCAACTGTCCAGCACTCCCCCGTCCCAACACTCTACCGTCCCATGCTCTACCATCCCAGTTCCACCGTCTGGCAGCTCCACCATCCCGATCTCCATCGTCAGGGTCTCCACCATCCTGGTCCAACTGCCCAAAACCTCACGGATGGGAACCTCGCGGACGGGAACCTCGCGGACGGGAACCACCAAGACGGGAACCACTGAGAAAGGAACCTCGGACACGGGAGACACAGAAGCAAGACACACAGGAACGGGAATCACAGGAACTGGGGCCTCACCTACACAAACCTGATCTACAGGGACAGGGTTTACGGGTGCATAACTCACAGGGCCTAAACACAAGGGGACAGGGTTCACGGGGACAGGGTTCATGAAGACAGGGCTCACAGGGACTGAGCTCACTGGGACCGGGCCTACAGGGACTGGGCTCATGGGTACTGGGCTCATGGGGACCGGGCTTACGGGGACCGGGCACACAGGACCAAAGCCTACCCTGCCTGAGCCTTCCCTGCCTGAATCTACCCTAACTGAGCCTCCCTTCTCTGTGCCTCCCTCATCTGAGCCTCTCCTAACTGAACCTTCATTACGTGAACCCTTACTACAATGACCTAGGCTCACTAACTCCTCTCCAATGGGACCTAGGCTGACTAACCCTTCGTTTACTGAGCCTTCACACAGGGGACCTAGGCTATTTAACCCCTCACTACGGGAACCTAGGCTGGCTGGGCCCTTACCTGGGGTCGTTGTTTCAGAGGACAACACGGCAGGGGCCCCTTGTGGCTGGAGACGCACCAGGGTCTCCCGAACCCCCTGGATCCAGCTCCGCCGCGAGGTCTGGCTTTATGTCTCTGTGTGGCTGGAGATGCTCCAGTGTCTCCAGAGCCAGCATGATGCGGAGCTCCAGCTCCGCTGCGAGGTATTGTTGCTCCAGTCCGGAGGTGGTTTCCTGCAGTTCAGTGTTGGCAGTAGGCTCCAGCGTGTACGACACTGGCTCGTGCCCGTACAGCTCCGGGATGACCTCGTCGGTGTTGCGCTGTGGTACAGGGTCGACCAACTACAGTTCGTCCACCACGCCTGGATGGAGAGTGGCATTGGTCGGAACAGAGAATGGGGAGGCCGCCTTTGCTCGGCGTCTCCTCCGTCTTCTGGCAGGCGGGGAGAGGTGCAGTACCCCTGGGAGGCCTTCATCCTCCGAGCTCCTCGATAGGTTCTCCCATGGCAGCTCCCAGGGTTTGCGGGTGCTGCTGAAGACCGAGCACTTCACCTCGGTCTCCTCCTCTCCATTGTGCCGAGCGTTACCTCCGTCCCCAAACAACATTCAGCTGTCGTGGGGTGATCTGTCCATCTGTTACGGGGGGCGGTGTGAACACTCCCCCGTAAACTACCTCTAGAGAAGGTGAGGAATCCAGACAAGACCAAGTGATCCTTTCTGGGGTTTTTATTTAAACTCAAAACAGAAAGAACAGAAACCTGGCTCGATGGCCATCAGGAAACTCCAAACACAGGACAGGACACAAAAAGGGATGATGTGGGGGTAAGGCGATGGACAGATAGGGGATTCACAGACAAACCAGACTTAAATACATGAACTAAAGAGACTTAAACAGGGAACAGGTGATAATACAATAAACAGAACCTACAGACACATGCTCCCAAACCATGTGACACAGACATGAGTGTCAACATAAAAGTCTCTAAAATAAACCCAGAAATACAAAGAATGTGAAAACCCAACAAACGGTGCACAAACCCAAAAACGGTGGCTAAAAACAGCCACCGTCACAGATAGTTTATTTAAGTGTACTTCGAGGATAATTATTTTATTCTAAATCTGAGGGAGTATACTTGAATTTTACTTTTTATATGCTATATTTTATATACTTAAGAATAGTATAGTGAAGTATACTTGATTTATACTGTATATAAAGTATATATATGTAACCATATGGACTTTTATGGTGTAATGTGGGACCAGAGCAGTGGGGGGAGCTGGTGTACCCATCAGATGCTGTGGTGAGGAGGAGAATAAGGCCTATATAAATGGTGCCTGTAGAGGCTTTTGGCCTTAGTCTACTTTGTGTCAGTTAGGTAAAGTGAATGGCGTGCAGTTTCTTTTGTTTGTATGTGGTGTGTTGGTGTTACAGGTTGTGTTGAGGCCAGAGTAACCTGGAGCTATGTTGTCTCTCTCTTTTTTTCTGTATGATGTTAGTTTGTTCTTTCTTTAGTTGTTTTGTCCCAGTCAGGGCGGCCAACCTGAGCTGAGGCTCTGCATGCCATCTACTTTGCGCAGGTGGCTCAGCCAGCAGTTGGAGTTAGTTAAAGTAATTCCTTTTTTTGGTGTCTTTTTATAAGATGTTTTGACCAATAAAGATAATTTTATTTGATTTAACCAATTCTAAAAACTAATTCAGCCGATACTCAGGGACTGCTGGCTGTGGCCAGAGTGCCGCTGCCAACAACCCGGTCTTTTTCTTTGAGGGGGTAGGACATGTGAAGGAAGTCTTTTTCTTTGCTGTGTTTTGGATTGTTGTTGTTTTTATATTCACATGTGTATGTATTCCTGGGTGCTGTGTATTAGGGTAGTGGGTGGCTGCCTCTGACATCTCCCATCCCCTGTACTTGTGTCACGGCTCATTGCCGCAGGAAAGGAGAAGGGGGAGACGCTTCAGCAGCAAACAATAGTTTTAATAATAAAACACAAAACACAGAACATAAACACACAGACAAGGTCCGTACTCCTCAAACGAACAACTCAAAGATAACTTTCAGGAA